>CM053032.1:16708040-16925540 GCA_028564925.1 Lithobates sylvaticus | reverse complement strand
TTCTGAACAGGGGCACAGACAGCAAAACAAATGTTACAGGGGTGATAACCCTTCTCTAAAAAAAAAAAAAAAAAAAAAGTAATAGATTTTTTGGCTGGAGCTACACTTAAAAAAAAAAAAAAAAAATTTTACCTGTTCCAACTTACAGATTCAACTTAACAAACCTACAGTCCCTATTTGTTTGTAACCCGGGGACCCCTGTATAAGCCAAGGGGGGCATTTTCAGCAAAAAAAGAAAGAAAGAGAAAGAAAAAAAGAGAGAGAAAGAAAGAGAGAGACTATACATTTTATTTGACAGATTTGAGATCTTCACACAGGACGCTAATAAAAGATTTTTTTTATTCAGGTGAAGTTGGTGTAGAACAGTATGGCCCAGTTCTAATCATTACATCCGACATACACAAATGGCCGTTGCTCTATGAGATTACAAAAAGAGTCAAAACGCAGTTTGCACATCAGGACGATTGGACGTGTGCAGGTGGGAAGGACCCAGGAGGTGCAAGCAATTGATTTCATTGGTCAATGGAGATGCAATCAATCCACAGCAAGGAGATCAAGGTTGAGCCAGAGCCTTCTCCAGGACACTCGGGTCTTTCACAGCGTATGGAAGCGTCACTCTCAGTTTACGATTCTCATCCATGGTTTCAATGATGGTGTCATAGGCATTTTTGTTACCTGACCAGCAACGCCTTGCCACCTAGAAAAAAAATAAAAAAAAATAAAATTAAAAACCCCAAACAATGCCTTGAAAAACTATTCACACATTTTGTCATGTTACAACCAAAGATGTAAATGTATTTTATTGGGGTTTTATGTGATAGACCAACACAATGTGGCACATAATTGTGAAGTGGAAGGAATTGTAAATTGTTTTCCAAATTGTTAGTGAAAAGTGTGGGGGGGTACATTTGTATGGCGCCCCCCTGGGTCAGTACTTTGTAGACCCACCTCTGAAATTACAGCTGCAAGTCTTTTTGGGGATGTCTCTACCAGCTTTGCACATCTAGAGAGGGACATTTTTGGCCATTCTCCTTTACAAAATATCTCAAGTTCTGTCAGATTGGATGGAGAGCGTCTGATCAGCAATTTTCAAGTCTTGCCACAGATTCTCCATTGGATTTAGGTCTGGACTGTGACTGGGCCATTCTAACACATGAATATGCTTTGATCTAAACTATCCCATTGTAGCTCTGGCTGTATATTTAGGGTCGTTGTCCTGCTGGAAGGTGAACCTCCCCCCCAGTCTCAACTCTTTTGCAGACTCTAACAGGTTTTCTTCTAAGATTTCCCTGTATTTGGCTCCATCCATCTTCCCATCAACTCTGACCAGCTTCCCTGTCCCTGCTGAAGAAAAGAATCCCCACAACATAATGCTGTCACCACCATGTTTCACGGTGGGGATGGTGTGTTCAGGGTGATGTGCAGTGTTAGTTTTCACCACACATAGCGTTTTGATTTTTAGGACAAAAAGTTACATTTTGGTCTCATCTGACCAGAGCACCTTCTTCCACATGTTTGCTGTGTCCCCCACATGGCTTCTCACAAACTGCAAACAGGACTTATGGCCTTCTTGCCACTCTTCCATAAAGGTCAGATTTGTGGAGAACACGACTAATAGTTGTCCTGTGGACAGATTCTCCCCCCTGAGCTGTGGATCTCTGCAGCTCCTCCAGAGTTACCATGGACCTCTTGGCTGCTTCTCTGATGAATGCTCTCCTTGCCCGGCCGGTCAGTTTAGGTGGACGGCCATGTCTTGGTTTTCAGTTGTGCCATACTCTTTCCATTTTCACATGATGGATTGAACAGAGCTCCCTGAGATGTTCAAAGATTGGATTTTATTTTTTTAAATATAACCTAACCCCGCTTTAAACTTCTCCACAACTTTATCCCGCAGTTGTCTGGTGTGTTCCTTGGCCTTTATGTCACTGTTTGTTCACTAAAAAGGTTCTCTAACAAACCTGAGGGCTTCACAGAACAGCTGTATTTATACTGGAGATGAAAATTACACAGGTGGACTCTTTACCAATTATATCTATATTTTTACACACACTATTTTTTTTTATATAGTAAAATATTTAAAAGTAATCAATGATAAAAAAAATAAAAAAAAGAAGCGTTGTAGTAAATCATAAAAATAAAGTGGTGTTTATATTAATAATTAACAATTCTATAGTAAAAATATTACCCCCCCCCCCCACGCAAATGCACATGTCCTCTTACCCCATTGGACACATCCCAGCTCAGCATCATTTTAGCATTGTGCTCGGCCTCTGGGGATCCATCCAGCACCAAGCCAAAACCTCCATTAATGACCTCGCCCCTAAAAAAAAAGAAACAGAAAAAACTTTGCATGACCCTGGGAAGGAGTGGGAGGAGTTTTACTTTACTGGGAAACAAACGCAAGGATTGGTCACTGCCAGGAAAACTTGTCTATTTGTCCTCTTTATTAAATTCCATTCATCTTATTCTACAGATCGTTCCTGCATATTCCCACACAATACAAATGTTCGCAGAGTGAGCCACAGAACTCTGACTCTGTACTGGGCTCAAAACTAAATCTGTCCATCAATGGATTTGACTTTATTTGCTGCCTGCTTGTTCCCAGTGACATCCAGGCAAGTAGCAGCTTTTCGAAGGAGGCAAGTATTGGCAACCTACTCTAGACAAAGCACGATCTGAAGTGTGCACACAAATGGGGGCCACGCTGCAGGGGGTGGGGGGGGGGGGGGACTGCAGATTGTTGCCACTACCAACATGGGAGAAGTGGTCACTGGCAGGATCAACGAGTATTTAAAAAAAAAAAAAAAAAAAAAAGTCCCTCTCTCCAGCTTCATCTAGTGGTTTGAACGCGTTAATTTTCCCGATTCACTCCATTTTGGCTGAAGAATAAGAATCGACCTGGAGAAGAAATGGCCTAAGAGTCGTGAAGTCAGTTAGGTTAAGCAATATAAAAATTTTAACCCTTATCAAATTTGAAAAAAAAAAAATAGATAAAAAAATAGTGGCGCTCATTTTTTCCTACTTTTCAAATTTGATAAGGGTTAAAATACTGTTCACATTTTGTACCGTTTAAAGTGGCAGCTCTACCAGTTGGAGATATTCTGTTCCAAGGCGCAGTGGTGGAACTTCAAGTGTGCGCGGGTTGAACTTTAAATATAAAAAAGGACTTCCATAATTGGGTTTACAGAACCCAAACCATTCTTTTTCTGTTAAATCCCACCACTATGCCCCATCCACTCACCAGCCAACGCCTCCTCCATTATGTAGGGCTACCCATGTGGCTCCACGGAAGGAATCTCCCACAAAATTCTGAACAGCCATATCTACAAGATAGGACAAGGAGATTTTCTTTAGATTAGGACAAAAAATACATAAAATTTTTAAAATATTTATAGTTCTTATTTTGCATTCTCTTTTTGGAGCCATCAGAGGGCACTGTAGGCTCCTTTTCACATTTTCTAAGCCCCTATTCTTTGAATGCATTTAGTCTCATTGGTGTGACTCATGTAATATCACTATACTCCACCCAAGGTTTCAGTCAAAGACAGCTAAAAGGCAGGCATCTCCCAGCTTCTGTTGTACAAGGTCTTTAAAATAGCCCACAGTGCTCTAGGATTCCTTTGTGGTGTATTAAATATGTAAAATAAAAATGGACACAAAACAGCCATTTACCTTTAATAGATCTGCAGATGCAGTTCTAACACTAAAGAGCCACAGATGGTTTTCCCTGCAGGAGTGTGGTTGGGGGGGGGGGGGGGAGAGAAAAATCACCATACCTTTACAGACTAGGCCCACATTTTCAATTCCCCACAGCTGCCACCCCTTTTCCTCATCATATCCTTATACAGTTCAGTAAGCATCACCACACCCTGCCTCAGATCTACTTTCAAGAGCGTTATAGGAAAAAAACACCTCCAAAGTCCAATTAGATGTGCATGTTCCTCCCTGTCGGGCTTTACAGACTTTAGCTGTCAGAGTCTGGACCTGAACCTCTCCTGTGTCTGGCAGCAACTCTTCTCGCTGAGCCACCCGAGATACTGACAGCTCTCTACACGATTGCTTAGACCAGTGGTTCTCAACCCGGTCCTCAAGTACCCCCAACAAGCCATGTCTTGGGAATTTCCCTTAGATAAGCTGTCCACAATACCAAGCCATTGTCCGATTTAAAGCACCTGTGCAAGATAAAAGGAAAACCTGCAAACTTGGCCTGTTTGGGGGTAGTTGAGGACAGGGTTGAGAACCACTGGCTTAGACAACTTTGCCTTAGGTCTTGCTTCTCTTGAACCTTGAACTCTTTGCTCCTCCCATGAATTTCCTGATTCAAGCCATGTCTCTGCACTTCCTGCTTGCCAGATTATAGCGATCTCTCCAGCCAGTAGCACACACTTGTCACTCCTGCTGCCATTGGTATCTTTTGCTACCATTCGTTACCAACCTTTGGCAGGTTCCTCAACTAAGCTTCTGTTTGATCCCAACCTGCAACCACTTGTTATGACCTTTGACTTGTTTACTGACTGCTTGATCCTGAATGGTTATATCAAGCCACTCTCCCCCCCCCCCCCCAGGCTTGCTCACCTCCTGGTGGGGCGAACCTAAGGACCGAAATCTGGTACTAACACGCAGCAAAACCCTCCACCATCAGGAGCTCTGGGGAACACCAGTTAGTACCCGAGATCGCGCACCTTAGGCGAGACCACGTCATCTGCCAGGGTGACCTGCTTGTTCACCAATCCAGCTGGTTGGTGGGAGCCTCTCTACTGCTATAACCGCTGGTCTTGAAGCCTGACCCGACCATGACATTAGCTGTGCAATCTGATCAGTTTCGTGAGCATGCATGTCTAGCGGGATGCATTCTTTCATAGAATACGCAAAGAAAAAAAATAAATAAATAAAAAAAAAAAAAAAAGAAGAATTGATAGACAATCTGCTGTAAAAAAGGTTGAATTTATGAAATTCATTCAAGTAGCAAATAAAAGGTTCAATATAGTGGTTGCAGCAGCTAGTGGGCGATAATGATGTGGAGATGTAAGTTTGAAAGATATTGATGGTAATCAATACAGGAGAGGACTTGCTACAAGTGTGGGACAAAGGCAAGGCTGGGAGTTGATCTTAAAAAGGCATGCAAGGGGGTAGCATGATGCCCAAGCAGACCCTGACCAGTCCTAATCAATGGTCAGCTCATAATTACCTGCACAGAAGGCGGAGCCGTCATATATATTGGAAGTTTCTCTGTAGGGGCTATCAGTCCCACTCACATCATGGTGATCCCGACTGATAACCACTGGAGCCTGGAGAAGAAAAAGAATCTGAAGTAATGATCCAGTCTAGTAAAAAGGAGCATGAATGCATTGGCTAAGACCGCCTCACATTTCTCCGAGTTCTTTTGGTGGCATTTGATCACCTCTGGAGGTTTTTATTTATTGCGCCATAAAAAAAAAAAAAAAAAAAAAAAAAAAAAAAAGAAGGAGCGTCAATTTAATTTTGCTATAATAAATATCCAAATTTTTTTGAAATTTTTTTTTTTTTTTACTCAGTTTAGGCAGATATGTATTCTACATATTTTTGGTAAAAAAAAAAAAAGTCGCTATAAGCTTTTGATTGGTTTGTGCAAAAATTATAGTGTTTACAATAGGAGATAGATTTATTGCATTGTTATTAATTTTTTACTAGCAATGGCAGCGATCTGCGATTTTTTTCGTGACTGCGACTTTGCGGTGAACACTTTTGACACATTTTTGGGACCATTCACATTTACACAGCGATCGATGCTATAAAATTGCACTTATTACTGTGTAAATGTGACTGTCAGGGAAGGGGTTAACACTAGGGGGCGCTGCAGGGGTTAATATATGTTCCCTGCAAGTGATTCTAACTGTAGGGGGAGGGGACCGATCGGTGTTCCTCTGTATTGGGAACACACCATCGGTCTCCTCTCCAGTGACAGGACGTGGAGCTGTGCGTTTCCACACACAGCTCCACGGCCCCGCCGATTTCCAGGGCAATCGCGGGTGCCCAGCGGACATGGCGGCCGCCGGCACGCACACCGAGCAACGATGCGGTGCACCCCCTAGACGGCCGGGAATAGGAGGACGTCATACGACGTCCACCCAGGATAGGAGATCCACCTTGTGGACGTCATATGTCTATAGCCGGTATTGAAGTGGTCAACATCTGTGCTTTTTATGGAAATGGCCAAATTGTTTTTTTTTTTTTTGGTTCCATAGACTTCAATGGATATGAAAAGTGCATTGAAAAAAGGAAAAACCTGTAATATGCAAACTGCAACCTGCATGGGTGTGAACCAGGCCTTAAGGACAGTTCTGCTCCTTGATCTTATCCCACATTACCTGGACCTGGCCAGTTGCTACAGCATTGTTTATGGCGACAGCGATGGCCATCCTCCCTTTCTGGTCAGAATACAAAATCCTTGCTTGAGAGCCAACAACCTGCAGGAAAAAAATAAAAATAAAATTGATTCATTGGCAGACAAGAAATAGATTGTAGAATCCACCAAGAAGCAGCTTGTCATGGTGGAACCAAAATCATCATGTTGCCACTTTATGGTTAGGCTTTAGCAGCCAAGGGGTGGGAAATGGTGACATTTTCACATTGATACTGAAACTGACTGATCATGGGGAAGGGGGGGGGGGGGGGGGGGGGGGGGGGAAGAAGGAGGAGAAGAAGCCCCGCGAGCGGCCGAATACCGCGGCTAAAACAACGGTAAAGCAGCACTAAATATAGCGCTGCTTTACAGTCGCCGCGGCTCCCGTCCCAGTGTGAAAGGGGCCTTACAGCCTAGCATAGCACACTGTTAAGCATTTTTAAAAACGAGTAGTGTGAATACCGATTATGAGCTGTCTTCTGGACGGTCACATGACTCGCAGCTGCTTTACAGCTCCGATGGAAGGCTTCTGCAGGAGGGGACGTGATCTCCCTCTGACGGGAAGATCAAGGGGCCAGTCAGCTCTGCCCGCAGAAGCCCTGTCTTGTAGTTGTAAAGCGGCAGTGAGTCACGTGACCAGCCTCAAGACAGCTTGAAAGAGGAGAGGGAGGAAAAAAATAAAAAATAAATAAATCGGTATTTACACTTGTTGCACATGTCTTTTGACAGTTCTTTTCTGCTCCCCATGGCTCAGTATCTAGCCTGCTCAGTGCATTCATGTAAGAGCCAACACACTCATTGACTGTTTATACCTCAGACACTAATTGCAATTTAAAAAGCCACAGATGTGGGAAATTAACCTTTAAAGCGCCATTTTAACCTGTATGTGTCACCTTGTATGTCTGTACCAAGGCCAAAATTCCAGGAGACGGAGACTTTATCATGGTCACTTAGGCGATTTTTTTTTTTTTTATAGTTTTTTTTCTTAATTCATAATAGAAAAGCCCAAAACTACTGTGATAATAAATGGCTTCATATGATCAGTATCCAGAAAGTGGTTGTAAAGTCGGAAGTTTTTTTTTTTTTTTTTTTTTTTTTTTTTTTTTTTTTTTTTTTTTTTTTTTTTTTTTAATCTTTATGCATGAAGAAAAAAATAAAATAAAAAACCTTGTGGAAACCCCCCCCCCCCCTAATACATACGTGAGCCCATCTTTATCCCGCGATGTTGCACGAGAGACTCGGCTGCCTGGGACTCTCCTCAATTGCCGAGAGAGCAGTGGGAGCCAATGGCTCCCACTGCTGAGGAAAGGAAAAAAAAAAAAAAAGACAGAAACCTAGCCAGGGCTCCGTGTCCGAATGGATACACAAAGCCGCTTGCTGTGGGGGCACTCGTCAGGGGTGAGAGGCCAGAATCGCTGGCGAAGGCGCAAAGGATCGGGCCTGTCCAAAACTATTACACAGAGCAGGTACAATATAAAAAACAGGTTTTCTTTTTTTTTGCCCAAAACAAAGACTTTAGTATCACTTTAAATAAAAAAGACAGTTATTGGAATGATCAGTCCTATATTCAATTAAAAAGCTAAAATTTCATGATTTCTGCCAGGGTATGCAAAATTTTGAACACACACACACACACGTTAGAAGAAAAAAATAAATAAAAAAATATTATATATATATATATATAATATTTTTTTTTTTTTTTTACATGGATACAATATATACATTTTAAATTAGATTTAGACTTTCTACCTCTAGCAGGCTGCACATTGGGGGGGGGGGGGGGGGGGGCGGGGGCCGGGGGGGGGGGGACCTGAGGCCGTGATAGAAAACAGACAGTACACTTCAGAAAAATACATCTGCTGTAACAGAAGACAACATGGTTTCCTCCTGTACAAGCAGCACCTCCCCAACCAAGGATTTTACAGCGGTAACACTTTTTAAAATCGTAAAAAGAATAAAAAGATATATTAAAAAAATAAAATACTAGTTGATGTTTTCCAGCTTCACGGATCCATCGAATATTATCTCCATATTGCTTCTGGACCGGATCACTGACTGAAGAGAGAAGAAGAACACCACATCTTCATTATTTCCAGACATCGGAATTTATGACTCAGTACAGTTCTTTAGCTCTACACCCTATAAAAAAGTCCAAAAGCCAATTTATTGGAAATGGATATGGGAGTGCAGCCTGGGCACCGCTTTCTTAGATCTCAAAAGGACTCCGGGAGAAAAAAAAAAAAAGAAAAAAAAAAAAAGAAGGTGTGACCCAAAATTCCCTACAGTCCTGTTGCTGCATTCAAGGAGTATTTAATTTACAACAGAGGGAGTGAGACTGCATTGTGAAGGTGGCAAAAGAAGGCAGAGCTGGGAGCTCAAAGTGGCGAGATAATGCCGATGGAGGCCTTCATCCAGGAATTTGACATCCTCGCCTCTTACACAATTGGATTTTATTTACTTTACAGTCCATTTCCCCCCCCCCCCACCCCCCCTCCCCCCCCCCCCCCCCCCCTTTAGTTCATGTATGCTTGCCAGGCAAGAGCAACAAGTTTCTGCCAGTCTTGGACATGCAGCGTCTGTGCATGTATGGGGGGGTTCACTTATGTTTGCACCTGTGACTTAATTTATGGGCCATAGGTGCGCAGGATTTTAGTCCAAGATGGTGGCGCAGGAGCCGAGTGGCAAGGAAGTTTGGTCAGAATAAAAAAGGACAATGCTGAACTTTTTTTTTTTTATATTTTAGTTAAATAGGTGAGGTTGAAAAAAAAAAATAAATATATAAAAAAAAAAAAAAAGACAAGTCCAATCTATGTGTGATTATAGGTCAGTACATTGTAACTATACAGGGATATACATAGTAGGTGAGGTTGGGAAAAAAAAAAAAAAAAAAAAAAAGAAGACACAAGTCCAACCCATTTGTATTTACATACAGAATTACATTTACATGCGATAGTAAAATGTTAGTTAGGGAGGGTGCAGTTGCTCTTTAAGAGGCCAGTGGATGATTCATTCTGCTTGCATTGACCATGCAAATGTTGGACCACTGTCCTTCACCCCACTGGCCATACCTTTTTTTGCCCCCACCCACTTTACGGTCCTACAATTTACCAACGGCTGCCTTTTGCACACCCAAGATTGCTCACATGACCAAGCTGGAGCGCTCAGAATCTGATGCAGCGGTGCATGGTAGCCAGTCAGCTTCCAATTTCTCATTGTTTAAATAAACTTGGACAATAAAACCTGCAAGCCGGTTTCTGTACAGAGCTGCACGAGAGAGAGGTCTTGGCTTACCCCCCCCCCCCCCAAAAGAGAGGTCTTGGCCTCCCCCCCCAAAAAAAAGGTCTTGGCCTCCCCCCCCCCCCCAAAAAAAAGAGAGGTCTTGGCCTACCCCCCCCCCCCGCACCCCCCCCCCCCCCCCCCCCCCCACCCCCCGCCTCCCCCCCCCCCACCCCCCCCCAAAAAAGAGAGGTCTTGGCCTACCCCCCCCCCCCCCCAAAAAAAGAGAGGTCTTGGCCTACCCCCCCCCCCAAAAAAAAAAAAGAGAGGTCTTGGCCTACCCCCCCCCCCCCCCAAAAAAGAGAGGTCTTCCCTATATAATCCCATATCTGTTGCAGCATTTATATCCATCCACCAATTTGGTAACTTTGTACAACGTCATTATAAAAAGCGTGCAGATGTTACCTCCCCGGGAGATAATGTCCTCCAATACAGTGGCTGCGATTTCATCCGTGGCGGCAAGGTCGGATGGCTCAGTGGATGTACACACCCATCGGAATGGCCCGAATCCCAGAGAAAAGATGTCTCTGAAAAAAAAAAAAAAAAAAATAGAGGAAAAACAAAAAACACAACTTAATTAGCAGATGTTTGAGATTCCTCGCTGATTAATCTTGGCCGACGCGCTCCGTCTTTCATCTAATCTGGGGGAAGATGATCGCTTAGCAGCCAAAAGCAAAATCATTAAGATGATGAACTCCTAACCCTGTCCTGAGAAACTTCAGAGATAAAATTAGCTGTCAGGGCTTCGGACACTAGGGATCTGTGCGATTCTCACACCATTACCCCTCCTTATAAGCTATGATGAACTCCGGACTTCCCTCCAGCCTTGCAGTTTTACCGGCTCCTCTCCTGGACTGAAATAGTCTACTCGCATTTCACTGCACACTGCGAGCTTCTCCCAGTGTGTACGAGAAGCTGTATCAAGTCAGATGAAGCCCACCTTATTTCCTGGCTGGAGGACATGCAGCATCATCTTTCATTCCCATCCTGACTGGCCGAACCGTTTCATTCATTGGATTTCATTTTTTACCCCAATCATGGATGCTCAGCATCACATGTGGGCGTTACCTAGGGTGGTTTGCATGCAAATACAGCATTCCTAAGCACACGCACCTATCAAAGCATAGCTCCTCCCATGAGCCAGCCCACTGCGGGTGAGGAGGACCAAGGGCTCTTGTGCCGGGGAGGAGGACCAAGGGCTCTTGTGCCGGGGAGGAGGACCAAGGGCTCTTGTGCCGGGGAGGAGGACCAAGGGCTCTTGTGCCGGGGAGGAGGACCAAGGGCTCTTGTGCCGGGGAGGAGGACCAAGGGCTCTTGTGCCGGGGAGGAGGACCAAGGGCTCTTGTGCCGGGGAGGAGGACCAAGGGCTCTTGTGCTCGGGAGGTTGTCAGGAAGTTCTGTAAAGCATCCTGCTGGCCCCCTCCCACCAGTCATGACCTGTCTGAATTGCCCAGAGAAGCACGGAGACCCAGTGAGGAGATCAATGGGTCTAAAATGTAGTATGCCATTGAAAGGGAAAGATTGTTTAAAAATGTTATTAGTATGTTGATGGAAGAGTGCAAATGCCCGACTTGTCATATATACCGACACCAATATACCATCTATGGAGGTCTCACCCCATTATATGCTGGACATAGGACGGGTATCTGAATTCTGCACCGTTTCCTTCTTTCTGCTCCACATCAGCACCTGGTTCAGGGATAAAATGGTTTCAGATTAAGCTGCAATATGTTACATTTTTGTTTAAATATGCTTTCAGTCTTTGGATGTGATGGTTGCATTTGTTTTAAGGCTTCAAGCTGATTTGCCCGCGTTTAGGGCGCAAGTTGTGCGCCCGCACACAATCCCACTCTACCGGGATTCGTCGGCATGTCTACAGTAGTGGCTACGTTTGGCGGGGACTGGAGGAGAGGATAGTAGTGGGTGGTAGTGGGTGGTAGTAATTGCGTGCGTCACTGTAGGGGGGTGTTGTCGACTGGGACAGGACACCACGTGGCGGATTCAGAGAGGACGAGCGGCACCATTGAAGTCCATAGTCGAAAGGCCACGGCGCTGCCGTCTGACCCCACAGGGAGAGACAGGCGAGCTGCTGGCCGTGGCATTGCAGGGGGGGCGTGGTCTGAGCGGTCCGGATGTCACACAGGCACAGCGAGCAGAGTGAAGCCGCCTCCCCGCCAATGTTTATGTGTACACAGGGAGAGGGGAACTGCTGTGCCGAATGGGATATGGGGGGGGGGGGTCCATCTGTGCTAAAGGGGGGGGGTCCGTGCTGAGTAATGTAAAGGGGTCCAGTGATGCCGTAATTGTGCAGATTGGGGGGGTAATTGTGCAGACTGGGGGGGGGGGGGGTGTTGGTAATCGTGCAGGATTTGTAAGAAGTGCTATATGCCAGGCTTTGTGAGAAATGCTATATACCATGATCTGTGAGGCTGAGCTATATACTCTGTCCTGTGATGCTGAGCTGTGAACTCCTGACACTATGAGTGGAAGCAAGTCGAATACAGGGGACTAAGTGGGTTGATTCTATAAGGGGTGTGCCTTATAAGTGGGAGGGGCAAAATGGGAAGGGGCGGGGTCTGGCACCCCCCCCCCCCATCCTAAAACTTCACCAGCCGCCACTTATTAGGACTAAAGAACACCTTCCTCTTTTTCCAGCCATAACACAAGGTTATGTAGTCCGTACACACACACACACACACACACACGAATGGCAAGTAATAACAATAGCTGGCTGTCTTCAGAGGCTAACAGGTCTTTAAGGAAAGTTTCAGAAAATATTATATTCAGTCACACCAACAACTTTCCATTTTTATTCCCCGCCCCCCCCACCTTTAAACATATTAGCTGCCTTATATTCTATATTGACATTACCTGCTCTCTTAGCCTCCAAAAGAAATGCATTTCCGTAATCCCAGAAGAACATTCCGTTATCTGATAGCTTGTTGATCGCCGCTATCTGCCTTTTTAGGCTGCAAGAAAAGCAAAACATACTCGCAGTAAATTATTAAAAAAGGTATTTAACCGAAAGAAAAAAAAAATAAAAAAAAAAAAAGGCAGGAGATATGGAAATCACCACTAGCACTCACTCCTCACTTATCAAAGGGCTAAAATGTGGGGTTTCAATCCTACAAAGGGAGCCTCAAAGCAAGCTGCTCTGTTACCGCTTTAGCCAACTTATGTTGCTTCTGGAATCCTGCGTCATGTCAACTGGTTTATTGTAAATACTGGTAGTTAAATTTAGGTTTAATCTGAGTTTAACAAGACCAAGTTACAAAAGGAGATGCAAAAAAGTAAAACTGTGCTGCTAGCTCTTTAGCCAACCCATATTGCTTTAGGAATCCTGGTGTCGTGTCAGCTGATTTATATAGTTAAAAGTTCACTCAGTTTAGCTTTAGTCTGAGGAGTTTACATAACAGAGTTATAACACACAAATGTCAGCAAGTTTGATGCGTTTTAACTTTATTCCCAGGTAAAAAAAAAAAAAAAAAAAAAAAAAGTTCATTTCATGCCCATTTTGGCAGCAATACCAAAAAATAAAAAATATATAAATAAAATAAAGAGAAGGGGGAGGCGGGGGTGAAACAGACTATACAGAGCATTTTCGTTGGTTATCAACAAGAAGCGCTGACACCTCACCTCTCCTGTACATGCTGGCGGAAGGTCTGAGGGTCGGTGGAAAGCAGCTGGTTGGCTTCCTGGAAAGGAAGCTGTACAGGGTAATATCCACCGCTAAATGGGTTGTGGCACGAGGTTTGGTCAGATCCCAGGTCTACCAGCAACTCGCCCGTCCTCTCATACTCTTCCACAAACCTCTCCCTGCAATGCAAGACACATAAAATATTCAGAGGTGTGTGTGTGGGTCTCTGTGTCTAACACTTCAATGTTAAGGTTGGCCTGGGGGGACAGAGGCTGCATGCAAGGAGGGACTCCGCTGGGGGCACCTGATGCAAGGACGGACTCTGCTGGGTTGCCTGATGGCAGGCGACGTGGCTAGTGACACACTGAGTGCTCCCACTGATTCTGCATTATGGCGAGTTGAATGACTTCATATTACAAAATAATAAATAGAAATAATGCGCTTCAATCATCCTGACACCATAACAACCATTGTGCCGGGATGATTGAAGTGCCAACACCAGGTGTTTGGAATATCTTTATCTGCTGATTGTTAAAACTTTTCTAGAATACACATGTCTATTGTTGTATAGGATCTGGGCCTGCAGTCCTCCATCCCTCTCACTCCATCCCTCGTTCATCTCAGACGCTAACCACACCACCTTAAAGCCACGACCACCATTTCGCTCAAACCACGCCAATTTTCAGCAAGTGGGAGGGGTCAAAAAAAAAGAAGAAGGGCAGGGTCTGGCGCACCCCCCATCCTAAAGTTTCACCGGCCGCCGATGGTGGCTACCTAGTCTTCACCCTTTGCAACCACTACCACCAGGGTCAGAATAGGCTGAGAGCAGTTTTATAACCAAAACGAATTACCAGCATGTTACAGTTTCCAATTATGCCTTTGGGTAATCAACTAGATAGAGGACATGTCTATCTGTCGCCCTTTAGTGGACTTTCTAAAGAATATATAAGGAGCTTATACAGTCTTGATTGTGCTGTAGGTTGTGGGAAACTCTTCCTTGCATAGTCACCGTTCAGAGCAAAAGGTGGGCATGGGCTGAGAAGACGGCAGAACAAAAATGAGTATGTGCTGAGCAAAAAGACCTGGCATAGTTGCCAATACTATACATGGCCGTGCTCGTATCCAAAGAAATACGCGCGTGTGCACTTTAGGAAGGGTGCATCCACTGGCACGTGTTCACGCACACCTGCTGCCGTGACTGGTGCCAAACGCTCTATATAAAAAAGGGACAGTGGCTACACTCAAGAGTTTGCTTGAGGATGTTGACCTACCAGTACTCTTTGCTCCTGTGTATCCCGTATTCCTTGGACCTCCTGTTACCATCCTGCCTTTTCTCTGGACCTTCTTGTTGCCCGATTCTGGGTTTTGACCCCGGGTTGCTCTAAGGACTCTGCCTCTCCTGTTCAACCGTGCATGACTCTGGCCTGTCACCCAACTACTTTTCTGCCTGCTCCTTCCGATTCCTGTGTAGGAACTTGACTATTGTTCCTGCCCTCTCTTCGGCTTGCCTCTCCATTTTTGACCCTGGCTTCCATCCTGCCTACACTTCAGTCTGACTATGCCACCACCTCAGGTGCCATCTTGCTTGTGGTTACTGCCCTGGTTCTGATGCATCTCCAAGGGCAACAAAAAGGTCCTGCCGTCAGCCCTGACAGACCAGCTGACAACTATCTGGTGGACTCCACTGCCAGCAACCACCAGCAGAGCTACCTAAAAGGCACCCTTAATTTTGGTCATTGCACGGCCTGTTGTCACCTTCAGGTGTGCTTGGTGCTCAGCTGCAAGGGAACCCTCTTGTCAAGTCGGCGCCCAGCCAGGAATGTGACAGTCACATAATAGTGAAGACCTAGAGAAGGACTGAATGCCTACTCCAGCCAAGACAGGAAACAGTTTGGGAGATATCTTCTTTCTAGAAGCATATATAAAATCGTGATGACACAGAAGTCTCAAGTTCCCACTACCTAAGAGTAACTGGTTTGTAGATACCTTCATTCAACAGTCACATAGCATAATGAAGACCCAGAGAAGACCACCCAATACATGAAACGTTTTATCGGAGAGATATCATCTCTCCATAGTCCCGTGTAATAGTAACAACCCAAATTCCTACAACACCTAACACAGGAAACGGTTTTGAAGATCTCTTCCTTCCATAGTTGGGTATAAACAGTGAATTGACCCAGAGAAGGACCAAAAATCACTAATCAACCTAAGACAGAAGATGGTTTTGAAGATATAATTTCCATGGTCACAACTGTAAAAAGACCAAAATTATTTTTCTAAAAAGACAAGAAATTGTTGGAGGAGGACAACCAAAAACAGGAGAAATGGTTTGAGATATCCTTCTTTCATGTCCAAAGAATGAAGACCTACAGAAGAACCAAAATTCCTACTCCACCTATGACCGGAAACGGTTTGGGATATCTTCCTTACATAGTCACGTACAAGCGAGACTAGACTAGAGATATCTTCCTTAGACCTAGAAAAGAAGCAAGTTCTCTTTCCGCCTAAGACAGGAACTGGTTTTGGAGATCTTCTCCCCATAGAATTTGGTCCCTCTGTGTGGGTCCTTTTATACAGGACAATAGTAACCATAGACACGTATAATAGTAATGACCCAGAAAAGAATGAAATATTTACTCCGCCTAAACACAGGAAACGGTTTTGGAGATTTTTATTCATAACGTTTTGTTATGCCAATATTTACCAAACCGGTGCAGACGTCAGCAATAGCAAGGAAAAACTGAATCATCCACCACGTTGCTGGACAATAATTCATCTCATTACCCATCACGTGACACGAGTACATAATGGGTAACAGACTGTCGCCTGGCACTCACACCGATCTGATCTCACATGTGTTTATAATGTTAATACGAAGCAAAGCCAACACTCCAACCCCCTCCCCTATATCGTTACACAGAGAAAATAAATAAAATAAAGGGAAGGAGGAAGGACTTGCCAGAGGTCCACAACGTTCCCATGATATCCCAGGCTTAGTGTTTCTTTATCCTTTCGTGCTTTTCTGAAAGACACAAAAATGTATTTTCTTATTAGTAAGTTGCACACCAAAACACCCAAGCTTTCCAACATGGACAAATGCTCAGCCATATAGTAGAACAACTGAGAAGTTCTGATGATCCTGCTCTGTAAAAATAAAATACAACACACACACACACACACACACACCTCTTCCTACTCCTGCCCTTTAAATACTTACCTGAACCGGATCCAGAGCAGTGCACAAGAGCAATGACTCTCTCCTTCCTCATTGGCTCAGAGACAGCCATTGGTAATCACAGCCAGTGTATCACAGTCAGTGAGGAGGGAGCAGGGCAGAGCCACACTGTGTATGTGTGTGTGTCAATGGACATACAGGGCAAACACGTGGCTTCCTATGGGGGCACTTGGAGGACTCAGGAGCACCAGCGGGGGACCCAAGGAGGAGGATCGGAGCGGCTCTGTGCATGACAGATTTGTTCATTTAAAATTAAATAAAATCCGAGCATAAAAAAATAATTAAAATAAGTCTGGGAGAGACAGATTGTTTTTTTAGCTTAAAGGATTTGAAGTATTTTGGAATGGGGGGGGCCGCACCATTTCACAAAGAATAGAGCACTCCTAACAACGCCTTCAACTGCTTCCCTTCCCAGTTGGACAGCACCAGCCTTTGTTCAGGCATCATCCAGGGTCACTACTGACTTTCTGCACAGAGGTGCTGGTTTGGCGATAACACAATCAAGTAAAACCTAGCATCTGTTCAGTTCTTGGTTGCGTTAAAGTGGTAGTAAAAAGTCTGCTTTGTTATCATTACTTACAGGTAGGCCTAGAATAAGGCTTACCTGTAGGTAAAATGAAAAATCTTAGAACGTGTGCCGTATAGGAGATATTCACCCTGCATGCAGCCGCAGACGTCACCGGGCATACCGTGCGGGACCTTCAGAGCTTCTTGACACTCACAGCACCGGAGCATGCGAAAGAGGTCAGCCCTCAGGAGGTGACAGCGCGCCGCTTCGGTCCAAGCTAAGTATTTCATAATGTGCTAGTAGGCGATGCGTATTAGCACATTAGGCCTTGGTCTTAAAAGGGTTTTTTTTTTTTTTTGGTTTTTGTTTTTTCCCCCTGCAGCAGTTTACTACCGAAATTTTTTTTTTTTTTTTTTATAATAAAATAATAATACACAAGAATTATTTATTTTTTTTTGTGTATATTATTTATTATAAAAAAAAAAAAAATTCGGTAGTAAACTGCTGCAGGGGGAAAAAACAAAAAAAAAAAAAAAAAATTTCTTATTAGTAAGTTGCACACCAAACACCCGAGATTTACAACATGGACAAATGCTCAGCCAACTGAGAAGTTCTGATGATCCTGCTCTGTATAAAAAAATAAAACACCTGACATAGATCAGACCTTCGGCTTCATCTCACTTTGCTACAAAGTTACAATGTTGCAGTCTGATTACTGCAGTAGATTAGAAATCAGGAAGAACTCCGGACAGCCGCACACCGGGAAAATTAAAATTCAAAAAAGGTTTATTTAAAAAGCAGAAATCACTTCAATCCAAAACACGACAAAAAGGGGGGGGGGGGTACAGAGCTGACGCGTTTCGCACTATGTCTAGTGCTTACTCATAGCTATGAGTAAGCACAAGACAGTGCGAAACGCGTCAGGTCTTTGAATTTTAAATAAACCTTTTTGAATTTTAATTTTCCCGGTGTGCGGCTGTCCGGAGTTCTTCCTGATTTCCAATTTGCTGTGCTATTAGCCAGCACCTGGGGCTCCCATACAGGAGCATTCGCTTAGAAGGAGAGTCCTAGAGCAGTGGTTATCTGTTTCTACTGCAGTAGATTAATGACATCTCAGCCTATGCAAAGGCAAAGTCACTGACTGGGGCCCAAGGGACTTTTTTTTGACCAATGCAGAATTTTGTAAGATGTTAGAAATGCATTTCTGGTTAGTGAAAAGGTTCACTTTAATTTTTTAGTAGTCATTTAAAACTTCATAAATGCTTTAGAAACACTGTTAGGGTAAAGTATAGTATCTATGTTCTGATGAGATCTTCCGAATACACAGCTTACCGGATCCTCTGAATACACTCATCCAGCGAGTTTGTAACCTCCATCAGCCAACCCTGCTTGTGACGCTTTAACAAAGCATTTTCATCAACCTGAAAAAAATGAATAAAAACGCATGTGAGGGCTATAGATCCATTTTAGGGACCACCCGGCCAGCACATTTCTTCAAAAAAAAAGTTTTGGCTAGATGTACACTTTAAGACATGTGCAGAACGGAAAGAAATCAGTTTTGTTTTTTACTAAAATTTGTTTTCACAATTTAAAAAAAAATAAAAAAGTAATCGATTCGAATGGCACAAATTACATTAGAAAATGAATTTATTCCATTTCAAATGTCGGAGGGTTCTACTCTTTTCTATTCCTTCAAATTAGATTAGAAAACTATTCAAATTCCATCTGAAATGTTTTGTCGTCATTTCAGATTAGTTTAAAATCATTACAATTGTTATTCGAATACATCCCAATTTCCGAATAACGATTAAGTAGTCCGAAATTCGATTTGGAACGAAACAAACCGCACGTCTAACGCTTTAAAGTTTTGGCTGTAGTGGGGGGAGAGGGATACAATCCCTGTCAGGTATCTACTGCTATCCAGGACTCCATTACAAAGATTTCCTGCTCCAATGACAAATTGTTTCATCAGATGGAAGAAAATTGAGGGGGGGGGGGGGATTGGGGGAGCAGAGGACACTTTTGTAAAGTAGAGGGAAGGCCAGAATCCCTGGCAATCTTATGGTGGAATGATTCTAGAATTGGAGCGCTACACCATATAACAAAGTCCAGGCAGGACATTATTCCACTGACAAATCTCTTTACAAAGCCAACGCCATTTGTTGTCTGCATCCCTGTCCCCTTCTTTAGGAATTAAAGAAAAGGATACAATGTATGGAGTTTGTAGCACAACATCTGTGTGTTTGCACAGCATCCCTCACCTAAGGCTCCATTTAGAAATGCGTTTACACGTGCGCGGCAGCCGATTAATCTCAACAGGCTGCCCTACCTGTGAGAAACGCGGGAAGTCACCCCCAACCCCTTTTTTTTTTAGAAATTGCACTGAATCGCATGGTGCTGTGGCACAATGCGGTTTAGCCCGTGCAAAATAGTACTGTGGCTGCTGAGGC
Source organism: Lithobates sylvaticus (assembly GCA_028564925.1). NCBI lineage: Eukaryota > Metazoa > Chordata > Amphibia > Anura > Ranidae > Lithobates > Lithobates sylvaticus. The sequence goes on along the minus strand of CM053032.1, from coordinate 16,906,049 downwards.
GTGGGTTGGGTGCCATTAAGAATTACTATAAGCACACCCCCCTGCATCTGCCAAAGTACGGCTCAATTCTCCTAGATTCGTGAGTGCATGCAATTTCGCACTTATTCTCCACTTTTAGACCCTAGCCTGGTGGTCTCCAAACTGTGGCCGGGGGCCGAATGCAGCCCTATGCCTGCTTTTATACAGCCCTTGGGGCACTATTCCTCCCAATTAACAAGGGGGCACCATCCCTACCAACAAAAGGGAAATCTGAGGAATGTTTCCAAAACCTTGTTGAATCTATGCTAGCAAACTGTACCTAAAAAAAAAAAAAAATAATAAAAAAAAATAAAAGGGGCCGGTGAGTGTATATATCAGTTGTCAGAGAAGCCAATACATACTTGTTAAAGGGAAAGAGAAGAGCAAGGAGGAAAGAGGAAAGAGAAGAACGAACAAAAAAGAGGAAAGAGAAGAACGAACAAAAAAGAGGAAAGAGAAGAACAAACAAAAAAGAGGAAAGAGAAGAACAAACAAAAAAGAGGAAAGAGAAGAACAAACAAAAAAGAGGAAAGAGAAGAAGAAAGAGAAGAACGAACAAAAGAGGAAAGAGAAGAACGAACAAAAGAGGAAAGAGAAGAACGAACAAAAGAGGAAAGAGAAGAACGAACAAAAGAGGAAAGAGAAGAACGAACAAAAGAGGAAAGAGAAGAACGAACAAAAGAGGAAAGAGAAGAACGAACAAAAGAGGAAAGAGAAGAACGAACAAAAGAGGAAAGAGAAGAACGAACAAAAGAGGAAAGAGAAGAACGAACAAAAGAGGAAAGAGAAGAACGAACAAAAGAGGAAAGAGAAGAACGAACAAGAGGAAAGAAGAAAGAAGAAAAAGGAAAGAAAGAGAAGAAAATGCTTGGTGCAAGCAGCCTTCATAAAATTTGAAGATACCTCTGCAATGACTCCTACACAGCCAACGATGGTGGCCGCCTTCGCCTGAGCGCCGCTCATCCCTCCGAGACCAGACGTGACAAACACCTTCCCAGCCAGGTCCTCCAAGCCAAGGTAACGGCGTCCAGCGTTTAACACGGTCAACTGTGAGAAACAGATAAGACATAAAACCTTGCCAAAATCCATCTATTTAAACTGCAGAGCTACACTTTAGATGTCTGCTACAAAGTCATCGCAGACCACCTCAATCACTCCAGACTTCCTTCGTGATAATATTACTTACCACTGTACCATGCACAATACCCTGCGGGCCAATGTAACAATAGCTCCCTGCAGTCATTTGTCCGTACCTGTCAAGAAAAAAAAAAAATGAATAAAAAATTAAAGTTTTGGCTTTCAGGAAGGAGTACACTCTAGGAGGGAGCAGGGGTGGACTGACAACTCATAGGGCCCCCGGGCAATAGGAGATTATGGGGCCACACAGTATACACACACACACACACACACACACGTTTCTATTGGCTGAGAAGGTACTGGAGAGATGGGGAAGCTATAATCCCTGGATTTTTAGACCAAAAGGATGTCGGTAAGGGACATTTCAGAAACAGATGTAAAAAAAAAAAAAAAAAAAAAAACCACACAGATTTATACACATTGTCCCTGGTTTTACTGAGGCTGGCAACCCTGATGGGGCCCCCTAGTGGCCCGGGGCCCTCGGGAAGTGCCCGAGTGGCCAAATGGTCAGTCCGCCCCTGGGAGGGAGTCTTACTAGTCCGAGCCCTCATGGGTAAAAAACGAGCGTTGTGTAAGGGTCTGAGCCCACATGATGAAGCCAACTGCTGTATAAGGTCTGAGCTCTCATGATAAAGCAGAGTGCCATGTAAGGTCCTTTATCCAAAAAATCTGCTGTGTGAAAACAAAAAAATTGTTTTGTTTGAAGATGGTGCCCTAGACACTTCTAGAACTGGAAAGCATCTGTGGCAACATCTCTAACAGCAAGTACATCGTAGCAATAAAATGATTTCAGGTAAAGAATCAGACCCCACACAGCCCTCCCATACAAGTTAATGTGCCAAGAGAGTATACACCGCTTTTCTAGGGAACTTCTTTCAAATCTCTAGTCCTCATTGAATATGTTTTTTTTTTTTTACTGGGGCAAAAAAAAATTAAACAAATGATTGCTTGGCATGCATGGGCGGAACCAGATGCACCAAGGCCCCCCCCCCCCCCCCCCCCATCAATCAGAATTTGTTTTGGCTTAAATCAGCAAATAGTAATCTACAGCAGCTTATCAGAATGGGTCCGTGTGATCCAAGTTTAGCAAACACATCTGATTGGCTTCTGTGGACCTGAAACTTACATTGCTGTGACAACGAAGCCCCAAAATTAGTGACCGTTTTATTATCAGATCACGAAAACACAGCAGGTGGGGGCAACTCGGATCGGCTACAATTGGTTAGAAATAAGGGAATGTTCTTACATGGTCACACCCAAACCGAACATCCTGTTATAGTCTTTCCTGGAGGAGTAGTTGGGAATCACCTTAAGAAAAACCAAAACAAGGGACAAAAAAAAAAAAAAAAAAAAAAAAGAAGAATGAATCCAACTAGACAGCAAGTGGAACGAAAATTAGATATAGGTTGCGACTTACCATCCCGTTGGTGATGACGACCCGTGGAGCTCTGGGGTGACTAGGAAAGAGGCCCAGAGGATGCCCGCTGTACATCACCAGGGTCTGATCTTCTGTCATCTCAGCCAGGTAATACATCACAAGCCAGAACTGAAGATTCAATGAAGAAAAAAAAAGAATATATTATTTTATTAATATAATCATATTTTTTTATTTATTAATATATTATAATAATAATAAAATTATATTAATAAAAAAAATTATATTATATTTATAAAAAATAAAAATCTATGGGCAACCACTCAGATTTTTTTCCCCCCTGCCATCTGTGTCCCATAGCCAAACAGGAAGTGAGAGGAAATCCCTGCAAATTAAGGGAATCTTTTGGGGACCCCCAGGTCACCAGTTTTCCCTTTAGTTATACTGTGAAGTTCTCACAATGTGAATTAGAAGCTGCAGCAAGTCAGATAGAGCCCAGTCTAATTTCCTGGCTGGAGGATATCCAGCATCTACAGCCCGACTGTCCCCACCCATTTTATATTTATTGGACGTCAGGTCTTTGAATCATGCACAGCTTCCCATTTCCAGAACCCCTCCATACCATCCATGATCTGTCTGCATTGCATAGAGAAGCACAGAGACTGAGAGACTTGGTTTACAACATCAGTTCCCAAAGCAATGGTACAGTGGCCACTGATGCTCCCAGCCTGTACAAAGAACCACGCTATAGTACAGTGGTCATCAACCCTGTCCTCGGGGGCCCACTAACAGGCCAGGTTTGCAAGATAACTGAAATGCATCACAGGTGATATAATTTGCTGCTCAGTGATTGCCGTATTCTAGTCTGCATCTCCCCCAAGGTAATACATAAAACCTGGCCTGTTAGTGGGCCCCGAGTACAGGGTTGATGACCACTGCTATAGTAGACATGTGCAATTCATTTAGTTCCGAATTAGTTAGTAAAAGTTTGTTAAAATTAGTTAATTCCGAATTCTCAAAAATTAGAAAATCCAAGAATAAGAATGAAAATCCGAAACAATAAATATTAAATTATAGGTATTGGAATTTCCTTTCAAATTTGGCTGTTCGTGAACATAACGAGTACAAAATGTATCCGAAGTTACAAATTATTTGAAATAACGAATGGAACGCAACGATCTAATATTTTTATTATTATTATTATTATTATTATTATTATTATTATTATTATTACTACTATGTAGCATTCCATTTGTTTAGATATGGCATTTGTCATTTTGAATAATTCATAACTACAGATAAAATTTGTATCTATTACGTTCACAAACAGCCAAATTTGAAAGGAAATTCCAATACCTACAATTTAATATTTTTTTTTTTGTTGTCAGTTCACATGTCTACTTTATAGATGCCCGATATTGCCATTACGTCACATGAGCCGCAGCAATTCGGCATGGCATGACTCCAGGTCACGTGACTCAGGACAGAACCTCGGCAGGGTCTGCTTACTTATAACCGACATGTACACTTTGCTGCCACCCCCCCAAGTGTTGGATTCATTTTAGAATAGGAACCTAATCCCGGGGTGGGCGAGTCTGGTTTAATTATCCCAGGAGACTCCCACTAGACACAGTCACCCCATGCCAGGTAAAACAAAGAGCAATGCGAAGAATCCCAACACCGCGCATTCTGCTTGCATAATTAGGACACAACCGATGAGCCAATGACAAAAAAAAAAAAAAAAAAAAAAAAAGGAGGAGAACCTGGCACATCCCCATGGCAAACTTTAATGAGAAAATAGTAACAAGAAAACAGCCTGCAGTCCTTAAAGAGAACCTGTCCTTCACCCACGCCAACCATTTACCCTTTTATAGAGGGTGGGGTTTGCACGTCGGAAAGTTTTGGACACATCATGTTCTTTGTATTTGTGCTTTTCCACTTCTTTGGTCATCATACATACATACATACATACATACATACATACATACATATAAAATTTTAATAAAAAATAAATTAAAAAAAAAAAAAAAAAAAGTGTGGAGAAGACTTGGAACAGCTCATGAGCCAAAGCACACAATGTCATCTGTGGTCACATGGTGGAGCTGGCAGTGAGATGGCATGCATGGCTTCCAGTGGCACTGGGTCATTGGTGTTTATTGATGATGTGACAGAAGCAGCCGGATGAATTCTGCAGTGTTTAGAGCTATACTGTCAGCCCAGATTCAGCCAAATGCAGCACAGTTGATTGGACGCGCTTCACAGTACAGATAGACAACAATCCAAAAAACACACTGCAAAAGCCTCCCAGGAACTTTTGAAGGAAAAGAAGTGGAATATTCTGCAATGGCCGAGTCAATCAACTGATCTCACCCCAAATTGAGCATGAATTTCACTTGCTGAAGACAAAACTAAAAAAAAAAAAAAAAGGCAGAAAGACTCAAAGAACAATTGAAGACCGCTGCAGTTAGAGCCTGGCAAAGCATCAGAAAGGAGGAACCCCAGTCTTTGGTCATGTCCATGGGATCCAGACTTCAGGCAGTAAAGGATTCAATAGAATATTAATCATTTACATTTTATTTATGATTACAATTACATTTGAGCCCCTGAAAAAATGGGGGGGGGGGGGGGGGGGGGGGGGGGGGGGGGGGACTGTATAAAAATGGTTGCAGTTCCTCAAATTTGTACTTGATATTTATGCATGTTTGACCCCTTTAATTAAAGCTGAAAGTCTGCACTTCAAATTCACTTGGATTGTTTCATTTTTAAAATTTTATTCTGGTGGCAAGTATGAAAATTGTAAAAAATAAAAGAAATGACACACATAAAAAAAAAAAAAAAAAAAAAAAAACATACGTACATACTTTTTTATTACTACCCAATATGTATAATTATGTAGTTGGATGACAGAATACTGCAATGATCAAATTGTATCACCTACCTGGGCCCAGTTGCTGAACACCTGCCCGTTCCCTCCATAGGTCACCAGTTCCTGGGGAAACTTATAGGAAAAAAAAAAAACACAGCTGTCAGGATTAGCCAATATTACAATATTTTGAGCATCCAATTCAGGGAAGCATTTCAATGGGCTGTCTTATACACGAAAAAAATAAAATAAAAAAAGGACTTAATTATTTTATTATACAATAATAAATCCATACTTTGTAACCATTTTGGGGTGCGCATATGCAAGGTGCGTTGGGGTGCCATTAACAATTAATGGCTCGCCTGCAGAGAGGGATGCTGCTTTTGAGATTTTGCACACATTCCCGAATTGCACAAATGTGAACCTAGCCCAACACAGCTTTCAACTCAAAAAAGATGAAGCTTTTCTGAAAAATTAAAATACTGTATATACACTCGAGTATAAGCCGAGGCACCTAATTTTACAACAAAAAAACTGGGAAAACGTATTGACGCGAGTATAAACCTAGGGTGAGAAATGCGCAGCTACTGTAAGTGGAAAAGACGGTCAACAATGCCCATTTGCAGCCATAGGTCCCCCCGAACTTCAAACTTGGTAGTTAAGGGTTCATAGATGCCCCCCTAGCTTCAGCCAGAATTTGGATATGTTGTAGTGCTAGTTCAACTGGGAATGCACTCCAAATATTGGGTTCCTAGCACTAAGTGGCCCAAGAGATACGGGGCCCCTAATTCGGGTCGGAAAATGTCATTCTCTGCTGCAGAAAAGTGCTTGACTCGAGTATAAGCCGAAGGGGGCACTTTCAGCACAAAAAAAAAAAAAAAAAAAAAAAAGTGCTGAAAAACTCTGCTTATACACGGTAGTTTAAAGTCACTATTATATAAAATTTAACAAGTCCCCCGCCAGCCCTGTCTGCTCCTCCTGTTCAAGTGCCACCATAGGAAGCCAATTGCTATGGGGGCACTTGTGCAGGCTAATTTCTGAGCCTGGCTTTGTGCATTCATAAATACACCCAGTAGGACTTGCCCTCCCTGGCAATGCAAGTTTTTTTTAGCATAATGCATTAAAAAAATAAAACCTTTAGGGTTTAGAACTACTTTAGGTTACGCTAGGTCCATGTTCTAGGTAACCTATCGGAAGAGAACATCACTGATATTTTGATTTCCTGGTAGTACTAGTCAGGCTTGTGCTTCAATACATAATAACATTATTATTAATACTACACAGAACCTGGACAAAAAGTTACACCAACCCATGCACTTAAATTGAGCCCTTAAAGTGCAAGTGAACCCTCCCCCCCCCCTTATTTTTAGCCAAGGAAGCTGCCATCTTTGCCTCTGTTTAATCTACAACTGCCATGATGCTGCACATACGACACCAGCCATTGGATTGTTTAACAGTTTGGTTGAGAGCACAACCAATGGAAGTGTTACATTTCCGGCACGTGCCGGAAAGGAGACCATTTTACGGATAAGTTTACTTGCGCTTTAAAGTCCAACTGAAACTTCAGGAAAAAATAAAAAATTAACACTGTCTTGTTCATCTTCTTCCTAAAGCAGCCACAGCCGGAGTAGAAAAGCCTTTTCCCTGCCAGCATGCTGCCAAAAAAGGACCCTTTGTGTGGGAGCAGTGAGCTCTTTCCAACATGACACCTGCCAAGTCAAACCTATAGCTACTACAGAGAGACCACTGCTTCCTGAAAGGGTCCTTCTCCAGCATGCTGGCAGGGGGGGGGGGAAATAAATAAAAATCAGCTTTTTCTTCTCAAGCTGTGGCTGTTTTACAAAGAAAAAAAAAAAAAAATTAAGACTTTACACACTTTTTGTTTCAATACACCTGGAACGTTATTTATTCAACTTAAACCAATAGGATGGGTGGGTACACAAGACACCATGGGGAGTCTCAGCAAAGGTGAGCAGGAAAAATAAAAATAAAATAAAAATAGGAATCTAAAGTTTGTGGCTATCCACACCAATGCCTGGTACACACAATGAGATTATCGGCCAAATAACTTTTTTTTTTGGGCATTCTAGTCAAATATTGAAAATTTAGGAGATTACTAAAAAAAAAAAAAAAAAAAAATCGTCTGGTATCATACGAGAACAATTTTTGCCCTTGTCCCATTGGATAATTTCTCAGAAATTGCCATGATCGTCTTTCAAAAGCGGTGTACCAACAATCAGATTATCGTACGATCGCTTCGAAAGCGGTATCTTTTGTACGATTTTCTGATCGTGTGTGCGGGCCTTAAAGTGGAGCTACACTGCCCCTGACATTTTTTTTTTTTTTTTTTTACAATGGTGATTAATAAAGAAATTCATTTGTAATTTAGTAACTCACCTGTCCTGTTTCTATCTCTTGTGCCTTTCGTTTTTTAGCTCCTAAAAAGGCTTTATATAAAAATTTCCGGTTCGTCCGCCATCTTGCCTGTGAAACCTCCAGGCATTCTCTTCCTGGATTTCATTGACGCCGCTCATTGTAATCTTGCGCATGCGCAGTACAAACTGCATAGGAGCGCCGTCAGCAGCTCCTGTTGCCATCACAACGGCGTCGAAAGTCCCACCCCGTTGTGATAGCAGAGACCAAACGTGACTGTCGTGATGACGTCATGTTCGGTTTCAAGTCTCGCGCTATCTCGGGCCAGGCCGCCGCACTGACTCCTGGGAGCTATGACAAGCTCCCAGGAGACAGTGCGGGCTAGGGGATATTACGAAATAGCTGTAATATCCCCGCCCATATCCGAGGGACCAGGAACCAGGAAGCGATGGATGGCAAGAAGAAAAAAAAAAAAAAAAAAAAAAAAAAAAAAAAAAAAAAAAAAACTACCGTTTCGGATCGAGGAAGGCGAGTATTATTTTTTACATCTAGGTCTTAGAATTGGGTGGAGCTCCGCTTTAAAAAAGGAGGAGCTCCTGCAGAAAAAAAAAAAAAATAAAAAAAAGTCAGCAGCTACAAATCCTGCAGCTGCGGACTTTTAATATAAAGGACACTTACCTGTCCAGGGAGTGTTTCACCCGAGCCGATTATTAAATTGGCCATTGGGTGTTGCCGCCGCCCATCTCCGCTATAGGGAAACCGTGTGGCTTCACAGCCCGTTCCCTACTGTGCATGTGCGAAGCACACTGCGCTCTCTAATTGGGTCGGCTGCAGGAGAAGGAGGGGCTAAACCAGGTTCCCGCCCCCAAAGTGTCAAAAGGGTGGGGAAAGTAGTTAAGGCTTTCGAGTGGAGTTCCGCTTTAAGAATTCTACTTGACTCGACTTGAGAGACCAAATTGATTAATCACCAGTTTTCTATCCTCGTTGTGCTACAGACTAAAAACAAAAAGAAGTCATTGAATTTTTACCTGAGCTACGGCTGGATCCAGATTATTCATGATCATGTGCATTACAGCCGCTGCATGCTTTGTTTTGCACGGATACTGCGAGATCGGATACGCCCTGAAAAATAATAGCAATCCAGGATTATTAAACCGATTTTACACCTTGCGCAACATCAGCTGCCTTGTACGTGCAATGTCACATGATCAGCGGACCCTGCAAACACGCAACTCTGCTCTGTGATCCAAGATCTTTATATACACTATATTACCAAATGTATTGGGACACCTGCCTTTACACGCCCATGATCTTTAATGGCATCCCAGTTTTAGTCCTTAGGGTTCAATATTGAGTTGGCCCACCCTTGAAGCTGTTACAGCTTCAACTCTTCTGGGAAGGCCGTCCACAAGGTTTAGGAGTGTGTCTATGGGAATGTTTGACCATTCTTCCAGAAGGCATTTGTGAGGTCAGGCGAGACGAGAAGGCCTGGCTCAGTCTCCGCTCCAATTCATCCCAAAGGTGTTCCATCGGGTTGAGGTCAGGACTCTGCAGGCCAGTCAAGTTCCTCCACCCCAAATTTGGCCCAATTAGCCATTTTCTCTCCCCAGTGTCATGTGACTCGTTAGTGTTAAAAGGTCTCAGGTGTGTTATATTTGGTGTTATCGCTCTCACTCTAAGGCCCCTTTCACACATGCGGACCGTACATTAGATCAGTTCAGTCACGTTTTTTTATCATCAGTTGTTGTCAGTAAACATCCGTTTTCATCCATTTTCATTTCCGTTTTTCGTCCGTTTATCATCAGTTTTTTATCCGTTTATGTCCGTTTTTTAATCCGTTTATGTCCGTTTTTTTTATCCGTTTATGTCCGTTTTTTATCCGTTTATGTCCGTTTTTTATCCGTTTTTTTTTTTTTTTTTTTTTTTAAAAACAGTTTTTCATGAATTATGGGATTTTTTTTGATGAAAAACGGATGTCAGCGGATCGGATGTGAACGGATCGTCCGCTAATGTCCGTTTTTCGTCCGTTCCGTTTTTTTTTACGGAAGACAAAATAGGGTCTTCTTCCGTTCAGAAAAACGGACCTTAACGGAGACGGATGTTAACGGACGTTAGCGGATGATCATCCGCTAACGTCCGCTATCCCATAGACAAGCATTAATGTCCGTTTTCATCCGTAAACGGATGTATGAAAAAACGGACGAACGGTCGCATGTGTGAAAGGGGCCTTATACTGTTCACTGGAAGTTCAACATGGCACCTCATGGCAAAGAACTCTGGAGGATCATAAAAAAAAAAAAAAATAAAGTAATAATAATTATTGCGCTATATAAAGATGGCCCAGGCTATAAGATTGCCAAGACCCTGAAACTGAGCTGCAGCACGGTGGCCAAGACCATACAGCGGTATAACAGGACAGGTTCTACTCAGAACAGGCCTCGCCATGGTCCACCAAAGAAGTTGAGGTCACATGCTCAGCGTCATATCCAGAGGTTGTCTTTGGGAAATAGACGTATGAGTGCTGCCAGCATAGCTGCAGAGGTTGTAGGGGTGGGGGGTCAGCCTGTCAGTGCTCAGACCATACGCCGCACACTGCATCAAATTGGTCTGCATGGCTGTCATCCCAGAAGGAAGCCTCTTCTAAAGATGATGCACAAGAAAGACCGCAAACCGGTTGCTGAATACAAGCAGACTAAGGACATGGATTACTGGAACCATGTCCTGTGGTCTGATGAGACCAAGATAAACATATTTGGTGTCAGATGGTGTCAGGCGTGTGTGGGGGCAACCAGGTGAGGAGGACAAAGACAAGTGTGTCTTGTCTACAGTCAAGCATGGTGGTGGGAGTGTCATGGTCTGGGGCTGCCGGCACTGGAGAGCTACAGATCATTGAGGGAACCATGAATTCCAACATGTACTGTGACATACTGAAGCAGAGCATGATCCCCTCCCTTCAGAGACTGGGCCGCAGGGCAGTATTCCAACATGATAACAACCCCAAACACACCTCCAAGATGACCACTGCCTTGCTAAAGAAGCTGAGGGTAAAAGGTGATGGACTGGCCAAGCATGTCTCCAGACCTAAACCCTATTGAGTATCTGTGGGACATCCTCAAACGGAAGGTGGAGGAGCGCAAGGTCTCTAACATCCACCAGCTCTGTGATGTCATCATGGAGGAGGGGAAGAGGACTCCAGTGCCAACCTGTGAAGCTCTGGTGACCTCCATGCCCAAGAGGGTTAAGGCAGTGCTGGAAAATAATGGCAGCCACACAAAATATTGACACTTTGGGCCCAATTTGGACATTTTCACTTAGGGGTGCACTCACTTTTGTGTTATTTTGGAGGGGACAGAAAATGTACACTGTTATAACACACACACACACACACACACACACACACACACACACACACACCTGGCTGTACTGCAGGGAGGGGAGCCCTCGTCATGTACTGGGTGCCCATAGGCGAGCACTCTAAACCATTTCGGGTTCTGTTGCTTTGCACTGTGCTGCCAGTGTAGCAGGGAGAGGAGAGGGATGCACTAATCTATACACCGCTTCTCCTTTGCTGACCAATGAGCATAAAGGGGTGGTCCCTGACCAAACGGTACTCCTCCCAATTACACTGGAGGTCACAGAGCAGAATGTGCCATTAGGATCACAATACAGGCTGAGCAGAACAAGGAGCCTTTTGGCTGTGATAAATCAGTAAGGGGGGGGGGGGGGGGGGGGAAGTCACCTCATGTGGATGTTGGGAAAGAAGCGGTACATGTAGATGTGTCCATAACTCCGCAACTCATCCACAAATTCCGGAGCCAAAATCCCATGATGTTCTGGGGGGAAATATCGTAGGGCGTTCTCCAGGGCGAGCTAAATGGTGAACAAAAAGCAGCATTAACAGAGCAATAAACACCAATAATGATACATCTGCGTGCTCTGAAGATTTTTGTTGTTTACTAGCTGAAGCCAACATGATAATTCGAAAAAAAATAAATAATTTATGCCGAAAGGAAAATAAAATTTCGATATAAATATTAACCCAACGGTGTTAAAAAAAAATAAAAAAAACACACACACACACACACACACACACAAGAGTTAAGGTGTGTGCGCGCGTCTGCATGTCACTGCTGTTAGAGGGTCTGGTACAAGCAGGACCACAACTGACCCCTTTATTGTAGTCTATGTGCTTCTCTATGCAATGCAGGCAAATCATGGCTGGTGGGAGGGGCCAGCAGTGTGCTGTACATAGCTTTAGGTGGTGTGTTACTGGCCAGATCACCAGGTGAAAACAGAGCCCCCCCCCCAAAAATAAATAAATACTAATGCAGCCACCATATCTAAATGATTGGCAAGCTGCAATATGACATTTTTTAGTTTTGTGGTTTAATACCGATTTACATTTAGTTTAGTAGAGTGCTGAAGAGTGAGAACCTCTGTCAAGTTTATTGCTCTAGGTGACCCCCACTTGCTTCTTTATCTTTAAATTCTTACCCATGTTCCAGTTTAAAGTGAAGTTCCAGTCCCCAAATATATTTAATTATTATTTTTATTTTTTTTTTTTTTTAAATGCTCCTCATTTTGTTCCTACTGCTACATTTCTATTCTGTGAATAACGTTTTCTTTTTTGTTCGTTTAAATAAAAAAAATAAAAATAAAAACACCTGATCTTGGAAGCAGGCAGGGTCTATTGCAGTTGTGGGCATCTGAAGCCCGCCAGTCTTTATTTCTGGTATTTCGGTGCAGTTGGCTACCCAGCATGCACCTCCTGTTCTCAAGCCTGCACAGCAACCAGGGCTGTTTTTTCCACTGGGCAGTTGCCCCATCCAGGGCTGATCCTCAGCGCTGCAATCTGCTGCTTAAATTGACTGACTGCACTGGTTGCTCACTGCGCCGGCCGGCATCTAGCTAGCAACCAGTGACGTCAATCAGAGGCCGCCCCAACATTCATAGCGCACCGCGGTTGCCCCAGTGGCTAATGAACAGGCTCCGTCCACCTCTGCCATGTTCTTCAGACAGCATGGAGAGGGAGCGGAGCGGAAAGATGGCCCTTGATAGCTGGCGCTGCCTTGCTACTGTGAGTGACACCCTGTACTGCACCAGGCCGGTGGCCTCAAGTAAAGCCTCATACACACGATCGGACCGTGGACCAACTTTCCCGTGGATTTTTGTCCAAAGGGCGTTGGCCCCAAGTTGGTATTGCATACACACGGCAGGACTTTTTCAGCCAACTTTCACCAAATCACTTGGTTTTTCTGCTCTTTACCGCCACCTTTGGTCAACTTCTGTATTGTTGTCTGATCTTTTGCATTGGTTCTGCATTGGTTTGTACAAAAGTCCGTTGGTTTTGTGTACACACGGTCGGACTTTGGTCCATCGGACTTTTGTTGGCAGAAAGTTGGTCCGTTCGCACAGCCAACAAAAGTCAGATGAAACCTGGAAAAAGTTGGTCCGATGGAGCGTACACACGGTCGGATGTTGGTCCAAACCAGCTAATTTGCATGTTGGTTGTCAAAAAGTCTGATCGTGTGTATGGGCCTTTAGTCTAACAATGTCTACTTAAGCAAGTTCAAGTTGTGCATCAAAACACAGCCACTGTCCGTGCCCATCAAACACAGTCACTGTCCGTGCCCATCAAACACAGCCACTGTCCGTGCCCATCAAACACAGCCACTGTCCGTGCCCATCAAACACAGCCACTGTGCTTAAACGCTGCCGCTGTGCCCATCAAACTCGTGTTATATTGTCCAAACGTTGTGTTAATGTTTAAACACTGCTTTTGTTGGAAGTACCAATAAATATAGCCTTATTGATCATTTGCATTTTTATTCTCTTGCGTGATCGTGTAGACAGGGCCCCAGTGCACTGTATTGTCCGGGGGCCTATAGCGCTCTTAAGATGGCCCTGACAGTAACATCACTGCGCGGCGCTGATTACAGTAGTAGTTGATTCCCATGGACTCCTGCGATAGCCGACACGGATATCCCAGCAGACCACGGGAATCGCCTTGTGGCGTAGCGGAGCTCCACCCGATTTTAAGACAATAGCTCATGCTGATTAAATCGATGTTCTAATTTAAAAACTGACTTTTTTTTTTTTTTATTTATTTTAATACTGTACCTATGTTTTTCTTATCATTCTGTCTAGTCCGGATATGGGCGGGGATAGTGCGGCTATTTCATCATTTCCTCTATCCGCACTCCTGGGAGCTTTTGATGAAGATGACAACCACCAAGAAGACGATATAGTTTGTTTTTAAACAGTTCCCGACGATATACAATCGGCAGAATGGCACGGACAGGCAGGAGGGCGTATATAAAATAGTCCCTTTTTAATGCCGTCCGTGCCATCGGGAGCACGCCGGGAGCCCCGTGAGGCCGGTCGCGATCGCCGCGGGGACACCCGCGATCGTCTCACGGGAAGATGCGGAAATAAACAGCATCTCCCCGTTCTGCCTAGCAACTAGTGACGCCGATCTCTGCTCCCTGTGATTGGAGCAGAGATCAGCTTTTATATTCTAACTCTATGTCCACTGGGATGGTGGGGCTTAAAAGTGGACTCACGGCGCAGTTCATCCTCGGCAATTTTCGGAATATGGGCGTTCTGTGTACTGCGCATGCGAAGTACACCTCGGACACTTGGTGATGGGGGACGGATAATGATACAACACCGGCAGCCGCGCCCCCCCAGGCATACTTAACCCCTTCACTGCCAGTGTCATTTAAACAGGAATCAATGCATTTAATTAGCATTGATTGCTGTATAAAATGACAATGGTTCCAAAAATGTCCGATGTGTCCGCCATAATGTCGCAGTCACAATAAAAATCACCGCCATTACTAATAAAAAAAAAAAAAACCCATCAAAAAAATGCTATAAAACTATCCCCTATCTTGTAACGCTATAACTTCTGCGCAAACCAATCAATAATCGCTTATTGCGTTTTTTTTTTTTACCAAAAATATGTAGAAGAATACGTATCGGCCTAAACGGAGGAAAATACATTTTTTTTTTATATAATTTTTGGGGGATATTTATTATAGCAAAAAAAAAAAAAAATGCGTTTTTTTTTTCAAAATTGTCGCTCTATTTTTGTTTATAGCGCAAAAAATAAAAACCGCAGGGGCGATCAAATACCACCAAAAGAAAGCTCTATTTGTGGAAAAAAAAAAAAAAAAAAAAATTCGTCAATTTTGTTTGGGAGCCACGTCCCACGACTGCGTAATTGTCAGTTAAAGCGACGCAGTGCCAAATCGCAAAAAGGGGCCTGGTCCTTTGGCTGCAAATTGGTCCGGTCTGAAAGCGGTTAAAGAGTAAAATGACATAAAAACCTGAAACAAGTGAGTAATCATTTTAAAAGAACTTAATCCTCTTCATTGTAAAAAAATAAAAAAAGCAGTGGAACCCCACTTTAAGTTGGTGCCGTGACCGCTGCCCCAGGTTTCCCCGTTTCAGGGTGGCTCCTTTCTCTAGTAATGTCCTATGGAATCACCTTTGTATGCAGAGACTAGAGTGGTGTCTCCCTACACTGCGTGCATCAATAGAAACACACAGCTCCATAGCCGAGGATGGCAAGGCATTCCCCTTCTCACAGCCACACTAAGGCTGCTTTCACACTGGGGCGGTTTTCAGGCGGTACAGCGCTAAAAATAGCGCCTGTACACCGCCTGAAAAAACCGGCCCCATTCACTCCAGTGTGAAAGCCAGCGGGCTTTCACACTGGAGCGGTGCGCTAGCAGGACCGCAACAAAAGTCCTGCTAGCTGCATCTTTGGAGCGGTGTATTTACCGCTCCTATACCGCTCCTTCCCATTGAAATCAATGGGAAACCGCCCGCAAACCGCCGCTGCAGCGGCGCTTTGCGGAGGTTTTTAACCCTTTTGCGGCCGCTAAAACCACCCCGCTAGCGGCCGCATACCGCGGGTAAAACGATGGTAAAGCAGCGCTAAATATAGCGCTGCTTTACCGTCGCCGCCCCAGTGTGAAAGCAGCCTAACAGACTTACTGAAGACTGCACTGTCCACTGTTAACTCTTTCCTGTGAAGTTCAGGGAAGCAGCACAGACACCAGGAGCATTGAAAGTTGTAAACTGCAAGTGCTGGGGTAAGGATTTTAACCAATAGTTTACTGGGGTTTTTTTTTTTTTTTTTTTTTTTTTTTTTTTTTTTTTTTACATACAGAGTACAATAAAATAAACGGACTGGGAGAGAGAAGCAGAAAATTCAGAGTTTGCACCTGGAATAAAAACAAAAAAAAAGGATGTTTATTGGTGGCGGTGAAGACACGGAGAACATCCTATAGATAGTAAATTCCTAACTGTGATGAGATGTCGGCCCATTGATCGGATCCTCACAGAACACTGAGCAGCTGTTACACAAGAGCTGACAATCATTAACCCGATGTGCGAGGAGAACCTTGCCTGGGCTCTTAAAGAGGAATTGCAACCTCAACCATGTTTGTTTCAGACAAAATAAACACGGTCGCACTAATCCTGCATTCACGTGCCATTGTAAAAAGTAAATAGAATGTTGGGAAATTCTATTTGAATGATCTACAATTTCCATATCGAAAACAAATGGGTTACTAAAGTACGGAAACTCTATTGGACAGAATAAAAAAAAAATAAAAATTGGAAGTGATGTCATGTAGTGTATTTTCAGACAAAACGTACTGATTAAACTAAAAATCATACGAGAATTTCCATGTTAGTCCCTTTGTAAAATTTCATATGACAGCTGTGTACGAATGATCAGATTATCACACGATCGCTTCAAAAAGCGGTATTTTTTGTACAACATCCTGATCGTGTGTACGGGGCTTAATGCTGATTAGGCATGAGCTGAGGCGTGTTCGCATGGTCCACGTGCAGAGCCCGCCAGGAAGTCAGCGCAGCACCGCGCTAATCACAGGCAGCGAGACATTTCCTGATCTCTGCAGCCGCACATCGGGGCAATGTCTCACTGCCTGTGATTATCGCAGCGCTGCGCCAACTTCCTGGCAGGCTCTGCACGTGGAGCATGCAAACACGCCGGAGCGCATCCTCAATGCTGATGTCAGACGGGCGGTTCTGCGGTTGGCGACAAATCGCCAGGATCACTATAGAAGTGTCCGGTCCCTATGGAATCCCTCCTATATGGCCTGATCACTGCTGAACCTCAATCACTAGCATTGGGGGGGGGGGGGCGCCATTCTTCTTTGCGAATCTGCCAGTGCAATTCCCATGAATCGCCAGCGTCAGAGTCGCCCGTCTGACATCGGCCAAAGAGAGCCAATTGTTCAGGATAAATAGGCAAAGAGGTTTAAAAATAAATAATAAATTTGGACTTTTTGGCTCTCTTGTGACTTTTTGAATGATCTCCTAGAAGTTCCCTGCAGCCCCCCCCCCCAATACACCTACCTTCTCTTCCTGGGCCGACAGCTGGGGCGTGCGGCTGGGAGCGTGGGGTACCCCATTAACCCTCCCCCGGATTGGGGGTAGGGGGTGGAGGGGCAGCCCAGCACAAAGTTCCTGCAGACTAATCATCAGGGAAGAAGCAGCAGACGGGTCAGCTGAACACACACAGGTCTGACCCTGGGTGCCTATCAGGTAAAAAAAAGTCCACACCCACTATGGATCCGCCACCTGATTGGTCAGTGCAGCTTCCCAAATTAATGTGTTACCTGACCTAACATTGCACAGACACAGGGAGCATCCTGTGATTAAAGGGCCAGGCAGCCTTTAATGGCAAGTTTGTCTTGTGGAAGAATGATTGGGGGGGGGGGGGTGGTGATCGGCACTGGAAGGGTCAGTACCTGTGGGACAGTGCAGTCACCACTCTGCCATCACCAGGCCAACCAAAAAAAGTCATATTTTAGATATAGGTTTGTGTCAAACTGGCAGTCCCTCCAACTACAAGTCCCATCATGCCTCTGCCTGTGGGAGCCATGCTTGTAACTGTCAGCCTTGCAATGCCTCATGGGACTTTCCGCAACAGCCAGAGAGCTGCCAGTTTGACACTTGTGGGTGTTGTACCCAGGGACGGATCCAGAGTCTAGTCTTGGGAGGGGCACAGCCACGAAAAATTTTTTTGGGGGGGGCAATTGGGGTAAATGTCTGGTGTTGGCGCTTCAATCATCACGGTGCCATGGTTGATATGGTGTCAGGATGATTAAAGTGGATTATTTCTATAATTACATTGTAATATAAAATTAAATAGTTCAACTCACCATAATGCAGAATGAGTGGGAGCCCTGAGCGTGTCACCTGCCACCGTCGCCTGCCACTAGATGCAGATTGTCACCTGCCACACGTTGCGGATTGTCACTTGCCACGTCACCTGTCACCAGATGCAGCTTGTCACTTGCCACATCACCTGCCACACATTGTAGATTGTCACTTGTCACGTCACCTCACACCAGATGCGGATTTTCACTTGCCACGCCACCTTTCACCAGATGCAGATTGTCACCTGCCACGTCGCCTGCCACACATTGCAGATTGTCACTTGCCACGTCGCCTGTCACCAGATGCAGCTTGTCACTTGCCACATCACCTGTCACACGTTGCAGATTGTCACTTGCCACGTCGCCTGTCACCAGATGCGGATTGTCACTTGCCACGTCGCCTTTCACCAGATGCAGATTGTCACCTGCCATGTCACCTGTCACACGTTGCAGATTGTAACGGGCCATGTCACCTGTCACCAGATGCAGATTGTCACTTGCCACATCGCCTGTCACACATTGCAGATTGTCACTTGCAACGTCGCCTGTCACCAGATGCGGATTGTCACTTGCCACGTCGCCTGTCACCAGATGCGGATGCGGTTGCCTGCATACTGAGGGCAGAACTGCAGGGATGCAGGGCGGGCGCTGGGCGGTGTGAGATGATGCCATCTCTCTACTCCCCCACCCGCTGGCTCCTGGATTGGCCAGCTGTCCGCTCACACACCGAGCCGCCCAGCTGCTCTCCCGCACTCTCTCCCACCCGCCGAGCCTCCCGCACGCTCACCAACAGAGCCGGCCGACAGCCCGGCCCGCCTGTGGAGCCGCCCGCTCTCTCACCCGCTGAGCAGCCCGCCCGCCCACTCACCCGAATTGCCCACCCCCCTGGATCCGCACCTGGTTGTACCAGTGAGATCTCCCTATGATCTGTAATCTGCTTCTCATGAAATAATTTATTCCTATGTTTTCCTACCTTCTCCTTGAGCTCCCAACCCCCCCCCCCCCCCCTATTTTCACTTTGTTTGCACCAAGCAGACCTGTTGGGGCGCCTTGAGGCCTGGAGTTGAGAAACACTGCTCTATACCAGTGTTTCTCAACTCCAGTCCTCAAGACTCAAGGTCATGTTTTCAGGCTTACCATTATTTTGCACAGGTGATTTGATCCGCTTCACTGCCTTAGTAATTACCACAGCCGTTTCATCTGAGGGAAATCCAGAAAACATGATCTGCTGAGGCGCCTTGAGGACTGAGGTTTAGAAACATGGCTCTATACACAAATCCCATATTCCATAGTCCACCTCAGGAGTGAACAAGAGAGGATGGCCACATTCCTGCCAGTGGCGGCCTGTCCATTAGGGGGTGCACGGGCACCTCCTCCCGGCAAATCAGGAAGCGGGTCCTGAGACCCGCCACCCGATTAGCTGAAAGGACAGGTGATCCTATTGGATGCCTAGGAGGAGGAGGGAGAAGACGCACAGTGCAAGCAGCCACGATGCAGAGCAGGAGGAGACGCGATGGAAGCCGCCGCCCATAGGAGCGCTGCCCGCCCGCAAACCTAGATGGGGTAAGGCTCTGTTTTCACTACAGCGAGTTGTTGTGCGACTTGACACATGTAAAATCGCATGACGAGTCAAAACCCATGTATTTCAATGGTCCCCGTTGTAATTGGTGCGACTCAAGTCGCAGCGACTCCAAAAAAGTTTTTTTGCACTACTTTGTTCCGACTTCGGTGTGACTTGCTCTCACGTGGTTTTCACCGGTCACATGACATTGCATTAAAAATCGCATTGCAGAGTCACACTGTAAATTTCACAACTTTGGGGTTGCAATAGTGGAAACAGAGCCTAAGTGTGGGGCTGGCTAGCGTGGGGGGGGGGGGGGGGGGGGTTAACCGCCCGACCGATGTGGGGGGGGGGGGGTTGTTTGCCACCCCACCCAAAAAAGAAAACCACCAGCCGCCACTGATTCCTGCATACAGTGGGACCATGGAGAAGGAATGTAGCCACCCTCTAACAGGAAGTCAGATCACAGCGACAGGAAGCAGAAAATTGGAGATTCAGGTCGGGTTCCCATATGTGCGGCCGCGGGTTCGTGCCTGGGGTCCGGTGCGTTTCTGTTCACCGGTTCAGGTGCGATTCAGGTCTACATTTTTGCCTGAATTCACACCTGAATCGGACGCCAAGACGCACAGGACCCTTTTGGAATGCTCACCACGGCCACCCCGGGAGCTGTGTGAACCGGCTCCATTGAGAGACAGGCACACTCGCCTGTCATGTGAATTGGATGTGTCGGAAATTCCGACCGTGTGTAGGCCCATCGGACAGTTTCCATCAGCAGTCCGCGCGTGTGTAGCGAATTCCGACGGACATAGTGCTCAGATCACATTACAAGACCAAAGCTATTGGCTACTAGCCTTTACGTAGTCCCGTCGGAGAGCAATAGAAGGGACATATTTGTGGTAAAGTGATACTAAAGTCTTGTTTTTTGATTGTTTAAAAATAACAAACACGTCATACTAACCTGCTCTGTGCAAAACCACTACACAGAGCAGGTTAGTATGACGTGTTAATAATATTATTAATAATAATTGTTACATGTAATGATAAAACAGAATGTTATATGTATAACTAGATTTTGTAGTAATATTATTAGTAGTAGTAGTATTGGAAAAGCTGGTTATACATGTAACAATATATATTATTATTATTATTATTATAAATAATATTAATAAAAGACATTGCTACATGTATAACCAGCTTTTCCAATATTATTGATATTGAAAATAATAAAACAGATTGTTACATGTATAACAAACTTTTGCAATAATTATAAGAATAATAATAATAGTACAGATTGTTACATGTATAACAAGATTTTGTAGTAATAATAATAATAAAACCGATTGTTATGTGCATAAATAGCTTTTATAATAATAATAATAATAATACTGATTGTTACATGTATAGCAAGATTTTGTAATAATAATAATAATAAAACAGATTGTTATGTGCATAAATAGCTTTTTATAATAATGATGATTGTTACATGTATAACAAGCTTTTGCAATAAAAACAATAATCATAAAACTGATTTTTAATGTATAAACAGTTTTTGTATTATTAATAATAATAATAATCATCATCATAATAATGTTAAAACAGATTGTCATTTGTATAACTAGCTTTTGTAGTAATATTACTATTCTATTATTTTTAATATTATTATTATAATTTCGAAAGCTGGTTATACATGAAACAATCTCTTTTATGATTATTATTATTAATAATAATAATAATAATAATAATAATAAAATAAATTGTTACATGTATAACCAGTTTTCGCAATCTGGTTATACATGTAACAATCTCTATTATTATTATTATTATTATTAATAATAATAATAATAATAATAATAACATTATTATTAATAATAATAATAAAATCAATTGTTACATGTATAATCAGCTTTCGCAATCTGGTTATACATGTAACAATCTCTATTATTATTATTATTATTATATTAATAATAATAATAATAATAATAATAATAAAATAAATTGTTACATGTATAACCAGCTTTCACAATCTGGTTATACATGTAACAATTTATTTTATTATAATAATAATATATAATAATAATAATAATTAATAAAATAAATTGTTACATGTATAACCAGCTTTCACAATCTGTTTATACATGTAACAATCTCTTTTATTATTATTATTATTATTAATAAATAATAATAATAATTACTATTATTAATAATAATAATAATAATAATATGATTAAAAATAATAAAATAAATCGTTACATGTATAACCAGCTTTCGCAATCTGGTTGAGATGTCTGAGATGTAACAATCTCTTTTATTATTATTATTTATAATTAATAATAATTAATAATAATAATAAATTGTTACATGTATAACCAGCTTTCGCAATAATAATAAGAATGACAAACAGATTGTTATATGTACATTTAGCTTTTTTAATGCTAATATTAATTTAAAAAAATAAATGTATAGCCAGTTGCTGACCCCCCTATAGCAGATTTAGCTAACTTTTGTAGTAATAATAATAAAGATGATTGTTACTCGTACAAGTTGCTTTTGTAATAATACTACTACTACTAATAATAATAATACCGCATTGTTATACGTATAACTATAATATAATTATTATGTAATAAATAATAACAATAACATCATTCCCATTACTATCCATACTGCCACGTGCAGCAGGTGCTTGCAGTCCCCCTTTCCCCCCAGCAGATGGCGATGCCCCGTCACATTCCAGAGCCAGTGGGCGGAGCCTTTTCCCGCGTGTTGGGCATTTAATTTAAAGGGACAACAACCCCGGAGAGCCTAAGAAAGTGACAGGCTTGGGGATCGCAGGAGGGAGAGGACTTTGAAGCATCCTCAAGGGAGGGAGAGAGGCAGAGGACCGCAGCATCACCTGGGCATCTGCATGGTCCTCCTGGAGCAGGAAGGGGGTGGCAGCAGGACCACACTGGCAGTTCTGCCCACATGTTTAATTTTTCTTTGCAAGAAGCTGCAGCATTAATCAGACACAAAGTTGTCCTGGATATTTAGCAATCTCTGAGTGATGGCAGAAGGAGCAAATTGCATGCAGCTGCTCCAGCAGGGATGATAGGGGCAGTGTGTGCCAAGCTGACATAGTTTGCCTCTTTGTGTGTAGTCTGGTACATGGGGTGGGGTGAGATAAAAGCCAGAGGGATGTGGAGGTACAGGATATAATTATACACTGAGGAGGTTAGAGAAGACAGCCAAGCCCTTAATGTTATGCCAAGGAGGTGAATACCTGCTGCTGCTGTATGATGTGCCAGTGACAACCAGAGAGTAGAGAGGTTGTCAGAGATCCCTGAGGCTCAGACACTGGGTGACCTGGGAGGGTGCAGAACATGCAAGACTGAAGATCTCCTCTCATCGTCCTTCATCTGATCTTCCCATCACCTGGGACTGAGAATCTGACATGCAGAAGATCACCCTACTTGTCCTCTTGGAGTGGATGGTCCTCCTTGTGCACACAGACCCAGGTAAGACCCCCAACCTCTCCCTCACACCTAGCCTTCCCCAATTAGGGATTCCCCAGAGGTAACTAGGGGGACATGGAGCAATGAGCAGTATCTGGCGCTCAGGTGAGCTATCACTGACAGCAATGGTTATTACAGCTATCTGTAAGAGGACCTTCTTCCCACTGGCCACCAATTTAAGGGGACATTCTTCCTACTGGCCACTAATTTAAGGAGGACATTCTTCCAACTGAACACCAATGTAAGGGGACATTCTTCCTACTGATCACCAGTGTAAGGAGAACATTCTTCCCATTGGCTACCAATATAAGAGGAACATTCTTCCCACTGGCCACCAATTTAAGGCGGACATTCTTCCCACTGACCACCAATGTAAGGAGAACATTATTCCCATCGACCACCAATGTATAGGGGACATTATTCCTACTGGCCACTAATGTAGGGGGCACATTTTTTCAATTGGCTACCAATATAAGAGGAACATTCTTCCCACTGACCACCAATGTATAAGGGACATTCTTCCTAATGGCCACTAATGTAAGAGGGACATTCTTCTCACTGTCCACCAATATAAGAGGGGCATTCTTCCCATTGGCCACCAGTGTAAGGGGACATTCTTCTCGCTGGCCACCAATATAAGAGGGACATTCTTCTCACTGGCCACCAATAAAAGAGGGGCATTCTTCCTATTGGCCACCAATGTATAGGGGACATTCTTCCTAATGGCCACTAATGTAAGAGGGACATTCTTCCCACTGACCACTAATGTAAGAGGGACATTCTTCTCACTGGCCACCAATAAAAGAGGGGCATTCTTCCTATTGGCCATCAATGTAAGAGGGACATTCTTCTCACTGGCCACCAATAAGAGGGGCATTCTTCCCACTGACCACTAATGTAAGGGGACATTCTTCCCACTGACCACCAATGTAAGGGGACATTCTTCCCACTGACCACCAATGTAAGAGACATTCTTCCCACTCACCACCAATGTAAGGGGACATTCTTCCCACTGACCACCAATGTAAGAGACATTCTTCCCACTGACGACCAATGTAAGTGGGGACATTCTTTCCACTGACCACCACTGTAAGAGACATTCTTCCCACTGACGATCAATGTAAGAGGGACATTCTTCTCATTGGCCACCAATGTATAGGGGACATTCTTCCTAATGGCGACTAATGTAAGAGGGACATTCTTCCCACTGACCACCAATGTAAGAGGGACAGTCTTCTCACTGGCCACCAATATAAGAGGGGCATTCTTCCCATTGGCCACCAGTGTAAGGGGCATTCTTCCCACTAACCACCAATGTAAGGAGCATTCTTCCCACTGACCACCAATGTATAGGGGACATTTTTCCTAATGGCCACTAATGTAAGAGGGACATTCTTCCCACTGACCACCAATGTAAGAGGGACAGTCTTCTCACTGGCCACCAATTAAGGAGGGGCATTCTTCCCATTGGCCACCAGTGTAAGGGGCATTCTTCCCACTAACCACCAATGTAAGGAGCATTCTTCCCACTGACCACCAATGTATAGGGGACATTTTTCCTAATGACCACTAATGTAAGAGGGACATTCTTCCCACTGACCACCAATGTAAGAGGGACAGTCTTCTCACTGGCCACCAATTAAGGAGGGGCATTCTTCCCGTTGGCCACCAGTGTAAGGGAAACATTTTTTCACTGACCTCCAATATAAGGGAAAATTCTTTCTAAAGATTAGACCACCAGTGTAAGGAGCATTCTTCCCAATGACCACCAATGTAAGGTGGAAATTCTTCCCACAGACCACCAATGTACCTCAAAATTCTTCCTGAAGACCACCAGTGTAAGGGGGACTTTCTTCTCATTGACCACCAATGTAGAAGGGCACTTCTCCACAGACCACCAATATAAGAGGGTACTACATTTTTCACTGTCTCTGTTTCTTTTCTGGTTGGCCCTGGGCATCAATTACTCTAAGCATGCCACATTTTTTTTTTTTTCTGTTTATTCTTCAAGCTACTACTTAGGCCCCTTTCACGTAGACGTTAGGATCTGGTTCACCTGTCAGTTTTTCAGGTGGACCGAATCAGAAGCCGATGTAAGTCCATAGGCAAGCAGATGTAACTGAACATGCAGAACCGTGAACCACATGCTTGGGTGGCAGTTGCGGAGCCGCCCATAGACCCAACATGGGTCCAGGAAGACTCCAGCTTGTAGAAGCTGAATGGACACAAATGTGATAAGAGTGACTTCTGTCCCGTTCTGCTCTGATATACTGCAATGAATGTGTTCATGGATTCCCTGCCGACCGGACGGAATGGTGCCCATGTGATAGGGGCCTTACCGATAATGTGCCATAAGCTGTAGGTATATTTATTATTATGCAGCAGCCCACCCTTGATAGTAGAGCAGTGGCTGCTAAACATTCAGGAGACAATACTACTGCCTCCTACATGATCAAACTAGGACTTTCTATTTCCAAGCTTATGGCACACAGATGCGGTGCAGCCCCATTCACTAAAATGGGTCGTGTTTGGTGGCTGTACAGGGTGTCATTTTTGTGTGTGTAAAGCCCCGTACACACGGTCGGAAAATCCGACCACAAAATCCATTGGATTTTTTCCGACGGATTTTGTCCGACACTGGTGTTGCATACACACGGTCAGACAAAGTTGTCGGAAAATCCGATCATTCTGAACGTGGTGACGTTCGTTGCGTACGACGGGACTACATAGAGGCTATTAGCCAATAGCTTTGGTCTTGTAATGTGATCTGAGCGTGCGTGGCACTTTGTCCGTCGGAATTCGCTACACACACTCAGAAAAAGTCCGATAGGACTTTGTTGTCGGAAAATTTGAGAGCAGGATCTCAAACTTTGTCCGTCGGAAAATCCGACGGAAAAAGTCCGATGGAGCCTACACACGGTCGGAATTTCTGACAACATTTTCCGATAGGACATTTTCCGTCGGAAAATCCGACCGTGTGTACGGGGCATAAGACCGCGAGCAGCTGTATGTTATCTTTAAGGTGGACGGTCAGGGGTGGTTAAACTGCAGTTCAACCACCTATTTTTACCACCCCCCCTGTGAACAAGACCTGAAAGTGAGTTCAACCGTTCTTCAGTGTTAAAAAATGTTCAGAAAGGCTGAGCTAACCTATTCCGAATCCTCTGCAAAGGCAGCGGAGGAAGTGCAGCATCTGCCGTTGTTCTTTGTCCTGCTATCCTGTCTTTACTACAGAGTGACCCACTGACATGGGACAGGAGCCGGACAGGACTTTTCTGACTGGTTGCATGCTTATTTCATTGACTTGCTCAGCATTAACAAAATAGATAAATAGATGGATAGATAGATGGATAGATAGATAGATAGATAGATAGATAGATAGATAGATAGAGACAGACAGACAGACAGACAGATAGATACACAAATAGGCATATAAATAGATGGATGCAGAGAGGGATAGATAGGTAGATATAATTCTGCAGCATTCTGTGTGATGGACGGCTGTGCTGGTATTGATGATCTGTATTGATCTCTTTATTCCTGATCTTATACACTCTCCAGAGATATTATAATTAATTATTGATAGATAGATAGAGAGACAGATAGATACATATAGATGGGCGCAGAGAGGGATAGATAGATAATGAATAGATAGATAGATGGATAGATTTGAACAGATACGTTTGGATAGATAGATACAGAAGATAGATAGATGTGTATAGATAGATAATAAATAGATAGATAGATAGATAGATAGATACAGATGTAGGCATATAAATAGATTGATGCAGAGAGGGATAGATAGATAGATAGATAGATAGATAGATAGATAGATAGATAGATAGATAGATAGAGGCATATAATTAGATGGACGCAGAGAGGGATAGATAGATAATGAATAGATAGATAGATACAGAAGATAGATAGATTTGAACAATTACATTTGGATAGATAGATAGATAGATAGATAGATACAGACGATGGATAGATAGATTTGAATAGATAGATAATGAATAGATAGATAGATACAGAAGATAGCTAGATAGATTTAGATAGATAGATACAGATATAGGCATATAAATAGATAGGCGCAGAGAGGGATAGATAGATAATGAATAGATAGATAGATACAAAAGATAGATGGATAGATTTGAACAGATACATTTGGATAGATAGATAGATACAGAAGATGGATAGATGTGTATAGATAGATAATAAATAGATAGATAGATAGATACAGATGTAGGCATATAAATAGATCGATGCAGAGAGAGATAGATAGATAGATAGATTGATAGATAGAGGCATATAACTAGATGGACACAAAGAGGGATAGATAGATAATGAATAGATAGATAGATACAGAAGATAGATAGATCTGAACAATTACATTTGGATAGATAGTTAGATAGATAGATAGATAGATACAGACGATGGATAGATAGATTTGAATAGATAGATAATGAATAGATAGATAGATACAGAAGATAGCTAGATAGATTTGGATAGATAGATTTAGATAGATACAGATATAGGCATGTAAATCGATGGACGCAGAGAGGGATAGATAGATAGATACAGAAGATAGCTAGATAGATTTGGATAGATAGATAGATAGATAGATACAGACGATGGATAGATAGATTTGAATAGATAAATAGATACAGAAGATAGCTAGATAGATTTGGATAGATAGATAGATAGATACAGATATAGATAGATAGATAGATAGATAGATAGATAATGAATAGATAGATAGATAGATAGATTAGATAATGAATAGATAGAATTCTGCAGTATCCTCCCCGGTCTCTGTGATGGACGGCTGTGCCGGTATTGATGATCTGTATTGATCTCTCTATTCCTGATCTTATACACTCTCCAGAGATATTATAATTAATTATTGATGTTTTTGAATGTAACTTCCAGGAATGTGTGACACACGATCGATGCTGTGAGATGGCTGAGCACACAGATATGTACAGTCCACACATGTATTGATAATGTTCCGGGATACAAACCTTCCTCTGTATAATGTAATACAGGAAATCATCTGTCTTTCCATACTTCTGTCATTGGTGGATATGAATAGAAAAGTGTCAAGGCATTTACAAAAGAAAACTTAAAGGGCTTGTAAACGCTCGTGTTTTTTTTTTTAATAAAATAATTTTACAGGCT
The DNA here is from genome assembly GCA_028564925.1 of Lithobates sylvaticus. Classification (NCBI taxonomy): domain Eukaryota; kingdom Metazoa; phylum Chordata; class Amphibia; order Anura; family Ranidae; genus Lithobates; species Lithobates sylvaticus. Next base: position 16,877,851 of record CM053032.1, on the reverse strand, counting down.
AATACTGACTTGCTCTGTGTAATGGTATTGCACAGGGCGACCCCCATCCTCCTCTTCTGGAGTCTCCCACTGGCTTTAGGCTCCTCCTCTTCTTAGTGTGTCGCCATAGGAAACCCTTTTTTAAATGTCCCTATCAGAGTTCCCATTTACACCATGACTACTCATCAGATTGCCTCCTTATATCAGGTGTCCCCATCAAGAGTGCCTCTTTACATCAGATGCCCCCATACATCAGTAATGTCTATGGCTGTTCGGTTGCTGTGTTTCCTAGAAAGCATAGGGCAACCCATAATTAATTTTGCGTATTGCTAACAGGGATTGTGGGAACCACTCATAATGGGCACAGCAGGTGTACAAACCTCGGAACTCAGTGCAGGGATGGTGGGAACCCGACATAATGGGCACAGCGGGTGTACAAACCTGATAACTCAGCACAGGGATGCTGGGAACCCCTCATAATGGGCACAGCGGGTATACAGACCTCGGAACTCAGTGCAGGGATGGTGGCAACCCGACATAATGGGCACTGCAGGTGTAATGACCTGGGAACTCAGCACAGGGAAGGTGGGTACCCCTCATAATGGGCACAGCAGGTGTAATGACCTGGGAACTCAACACAGGAAAGGTGGGAACCCCTCATAATGGGCACAGCGGGTGTACAGCCCCAGGAACTCAGCACAGGGAAGGTAGGAAACCCTCATAGTGGGCACAGCAGGTGTACAGACCTCGTAACTCAGCACAGGGATGGTGGCAACCCCTCATAATGGGCACTGCAGGTGTACAGACCTGGGAACTCCGTGCAGAGATGGTGGGAACCCCTCATAATGGGCACTGCAGGTTTACAGACCTGGGAACTCAGTGCAGAGATGGTGGGAACCCCTCATAATGGGCACTGCAGGTTTACAGACCTGGGAACTCAGTGCAGAGATTGTGGGATCCCCTCATAAGGGGGACTGCAGGTGCGTTTAGCTTTTTTACAGTCCTAAACCAGTGTTCCTCAACCTTTTTGAGACCAGGGTCCAATACATTCTTCCAAAACGTTTCATGACCCAACAAACAGTAAAAAATAAAATTTATACTTGTACAACAAACTTTGAAAATGCAAAACATTCATAAAACATTCATTGAACTGCTGGAAGGCTCTGGATGGGGCTGGATGTCACTGTGGTGGGAATTGGCTTGTGGAGAGATTAGGGGACCCTGCAGCAGGCTTAACGTCCCTGTAGGGAATGGGATTTCTGGAGGATGCTGGGGGTTACTGTTGGAGCTTGGGGACCTATGGAGGGCTAGAGGCTTTGCAGCAGGTTGGTGGCACTGTGTAAGGCTGGTTGGCACTGAAGGAAGTTGGGGGCACTGTAGAGAGGGCACTCATGAGGCCTGGAGGCACTATGGGCCACTATGGGAGGTTGAGGGGCAAGATTGGAGCTGGGAGACACTGTGGGAAGTTGTGGAGAAGGTTAGGGTACTCTTCGGCAGACTTGGTGTCCCCTGTAGGATATAGGTTTTCTGAAAGATGCTGGGGGTTACTGTGGGAAACTGTTGGAGAATTGGGAACTATGTATGGCTGGAGGCTTTGCAGCAGGGTGGGGACACTGTGAGAAGTTAGGGGCACTGTGGAGGCTGATGGCTCTCATGAAGCTTGGAGGAACGATGGGCCACTATGGGGGGGCTGAGGGGCAATATGGGAGCTGGGAGACACTGTGGGAAGTTAAGAGGTCTGTAGCTGTCTGGAGGCCCAACAGACGGGAGGCCATGAGCCTGTGTTTGAGAACCTCTGGCTTAAACTATAACAGCCATTCTGGAGCCCTAGGGTTACTCCAGAGATTGTTAGGGGTTCCTTGGTCTGTGGCTGATTGACCTCCCGTTTGATGGAGCCTTCATAGTTTCAGGGCGAATGCAACTTAGCAGTGCCAATTTCATGACACCAATGATCTTTTTTATCTGTGTGTAAGGGCGGCACTCTGACCACTACTGTAAGGATTGTATACTTCTCATTGACCATCAGCTGACCCTTGGCAGATTGGGTTAGGCAGGGGTTCCCTGAGACCTGAAAATTATTTGAGGGGTTCCTCTGGGGTATAAAGTGTGAGAAAGGCTGAATAGAATTATAGGGAGAATAATCTATAGCAGTGGTCCCAAGCTGTGACCCTTTGTTTGCTTTTATCTGGTCCTTGGGGGCACTATTTTATTCACTGGCACCAATGAAGGGCACAATTCCTCCAAATTACCTCAACGATGGGGCACAGTTCCTCCCAATGACACCAACAATTGGGCCCAATGACACCAATTATGGGGTACAATTCCTCCCATTGACATCAATGATGGGGTACTATTCCTCCCAATGACACCAATAATTGGGCACTTATTCCTCCCTCTGACACCAATGATGGGGCATTGTTTACTGATGCTGGAAAATTTGGAACTCCAGATGCCCACAGTCTGGCACTTCTTAAAGTCTGAAGGACAGTAAACTGGCCTGTTGTTTGGAGACCCCTGGTCTATAAGAGACACAATTTCCTTCAGCATACAATCCTCCCACAGTAATGCCTCGTACACACGGTCGGAAATTCAGAGGGAAAATGTCCGATCCGACCATGTTGTCGAAAAATCCGCCCGTGTGTGGGCTCCATCTGACTTTTTCTGTCGGAATTTCCGACAGAAAAAATTTGTGAGCAGGATCTCAAATTTTCCGACAACAAAATCCTATCAGACTTTTTGTGATCGGGTGTCGAGAATTCCGACGGACAAAGTGCCACGCATGCTCAGATCAAATTACGAGACCAAAGCTATTGGCTACTAACGTGAACGTAGTCCCGTCGTAACGGACGATCGGATTTTCACACGGTCTTTTCATAACTTTGTCCGTGTGTAGGCAACACCAGTTTCGGACAAAGTCCGTCGGAAAAAATCAGACGGATTTTGTCGTCGGATTTTCCGACCGTGTGTACGGGGGCTAAGAGAAGGTGCAAGAGGTACTTATTTGTATATTCGTTGAGTGTTTAGGGTCATCTGAAAAGAGTTCTGAATGTTCTGAGACCACTTTCCTGGATTTCAATAAAATTTGTATTGGGGAGCGTGTGAGAAGCTGGCCCAGAGTGTTTCAGTCCTGCCCAGCCCTGAGGACACTTTATCCCACATCATGAAACTCTTGTCTTCTGACTCTGTCAATAACAGAATATTGGAATTGTTGGACTTCTCTCAGGCTCACAGATGTTTGGATGGTGTATTGAAGCCTAATGCCCCGTACACGCGGTCGGATTTTCCGACGGAAAATGTCCTATCGGACAAAGTTGTCGGACCGTGTGTAGGCTCCATCTGACTTTTTCCGATCGTGTGTAGCGAATTCCGACGGACAAAGTGCCACGCATGCTCAGATCACATTACAAGACCAAAGCTATTTGCTACTACCCTCTACGTAGTCCCGTCGTACGCAACGAACATCACCACGTTCAGAATGATCGGATTTTCCGACAACTTTGTCCGACCGTGTGTATGCAACACCAGTGTCGGACAAAATCCGTCGGAAAAAATCCGATGGATTTTGTGGTCGGATTTTCCGACCATGTGTACGGGGCATTAGACTGACCTTTCCTCATAATGGACTATGTTGGAAAGCTGAATTGATTTTGTGTTTTTTCTTTTTTTTTTTATGAAAACGAACTGCCAGCCATAAAACGATGGACTATACCATATTTTTCAGTCTATTTTTGGGCTGAACCAGAAGACTATCACCTACATATAGTGGAGAAAGCTGTACTATGACATCATGGCAGCCTTATTGTGCAGTATATCGATCTCAGAACAATGCCAAGACAGGAAGTGATGGGAATACTCTCCAATGGGGAAGCAGAAAAACATACTTTCAGAGTAGGGAAGGGTTGGAACGTCTGTAATGTGCCTTCTTGTTCTGGTGACAATTAACCCCCCCCCCATTTCTTGTATGGACACCAAAGGACAGGAAGTGAGAAAAATCTCCCCAAATTGGGCTACAGTTGGCTTTGAATGAAGATTGCATTTACAAGAGGCTTCCATTAGTTCCAGTGAGGGCCATTGCTGGGTCTTACCAGTGTTTATGAGTGTACATCGATGTGTTTATCTAACTGGGCACAGCATTAGGGTGCTGAAAGACCTTCACAAGATGTTTGATACTACTGTGCCATTTGATAACATGGTGATTAATGCAGCCAGCTCCTGCTTGGTTGTTGAGGCTTGCTAAGTGCTCAGTTTTTTTACACCTAGCATAACAAAGCATTTAGATTAGAGACTTGCAACCAAACACACGAGGATGAGAGTGGGCATGCAATGTCATTTTCAGCAGCGCCCGGAAAATTGTCACATTGCATTTGTGCAGGTTAGGATGGGCCTACCGGAGAATCCTCCAGTGGGGCCTCTGCTCCTTACTGCCATATTCTGTAATTGACAGCTCACTAGGCTGTAAAGGTTCAGGAATTGGGTTGCCCTGAAGTGTGAAGGTGCAGGAATTGAGGTGATCTGAGTTTGAAAGGTGCAAGAATTGGGGTGATCTGAGGTGTGAAGGTGCAGGAATTGGGGTCATCTGAGGTTTGAAGGGGAAGGAATTGGGGTGATCTGAGGTGTGAAGGTGCAGGAATTGGGGTGATCTGAGGTGTGAAGGTGCAGGAATTGGGGTGATCTGAGGTATGAAGGTACAGGAATTGGGGTGATGTGAGGTGTGAAGGTGCAGGAATTGGGGTGATCTGAGGTGTGAAGGTGAAGGAATTGGGGTGATCTGAGGTGTGAAGGTGAAGGAATTGGGGTGATCTGAGATATGAAGGTGCAGGAATTGGGGTGATCTGAGGTGTGAAGGTGCAGGAATTGGGGTGATCTGAGGTATGAAGGTGCAGGAATTGGGGTGATCTGAGGTGTGAAGGTGAAGGAATTGGGGTGATCTGAAGTGTGAAGGTGCAGGAATTGGGGTGATGTGAGGTGTGAAGGAATTGGGGTGATGTGAGGTGTGAAGGTGCAGGAATTGGGGTGATCTGAGTTTTAAAGGTGCAAGAATTGGAGTGATTTGAGGTTTGAAGGTGAAGGAATTGGGGTGATCTGAGGTGTGAAGGTGCAGGAATTGGGGTGATCTGAGGTGTGAAGGTGCAGGAATTGGGGTGATCTGAGATCTGAAGGTGCAGGGATTGGGGTGATCTGAGGTGTGAAGGTGCAGGAATTGGGGTGATCTGAGGTGTGAAGGTGCAGGAATTGGGGTGATCTGAGGTGTGAAGGTGCAGGAATTGGGGTGATCTGAGGTGTGAAGGTGCAGGAATTGGGGTGATCTGAGGTGTAAAGGTGCAGGAATTGGGGTGATCTGAGGTTTGAAGGGGAAGGAATTGGGGAGATCTGAGTTTTAAAGGTGCAGGAATTGGGGTGATATGAGGTGTGAAGGTGCAGGAATTGGGGTGATCTGAGGTTTGAAGGGGAAGGAATTGGGGTGATCTGAGGTGTGAAGGTGCAGGAATTGGGGTGATCTGAGGTGTGAAGGTGAAGGAATTTGGGTCATCTGAGGTGTGAAGGTGAAGGAATTGGGGTCATCTGAGGTGTGAAGGTGAAGGAATTGGGGTGATCTGAGGTTTGAAGGGGAAGGAATTGGGGAGATCTGAGTTTTAAAGGTGCAGGAATTGGGGTGATCTGAGGTGTGAAGGTGCAGGAATTGGGGTGATATGAGGTGTGAAGGTGCAGGAATTTGGGGTGATCTGAGGTGTGAAGGTGCAGGAATTGGGGTGATCTGAGGTGTGAAGGTGCAGGAATTGGGGTGATCTGAGGTGTGAAGGTGAAGGAATTGGGGTGATCTGAGGTGTGAAGGTGCAGGAATTGGGGTCATCTGAGGTGTGAAGGTGAAGGAATTGGGGTGATCTGAGGTTTGAAGGGGAAGGAATTGGGGAGATCTTAGTTTTGAAGGGGAAGGAATTGGGGTGATCTGAAGTCTGAAGGTGCAGGCATTGGGGTGATCTGAGGTTTAAAGGTGCAGGAATTGAGGTTTGTTTAGGTATGAAGGTGCAGGAATTGGGGGTGATCTGAGGTGTGAAGGAATTGGGGTGATCTGTGGTGTGAAGGTGAAGGAATTGGGGTGATCTGAGGTGTGAAGGTGCAGGAATTGGGGTGCTCTGAGGTGTGCAGGAATTGGGGTGATCTAATGGGGGGGGAAGGTGCAGGAATTGGGGTGATCTGAGGTGTGAAGGTGAAGGAATTGGGGTGATCTGAGGTGTGAAGGTGCAGGAATCGGGGTGATCTGAGGTGTGAAGGTGCAGGAATTGGGGTGCTCTGAGTTTTGTAGGTGCAGGAATTGGGGGTGATCTGAGGTGTGAAGGAATTGGGGTGATCTGAGGTGTGAAGGTGCAGGAATTGGGGTGCTCTGAGTTTTGTAGGTACAGAAATTGGGGTGATCTGAGGTTTGAAGGTGCAGGAATTGGGGTGATCTGAGGAGTGAAGGTGCAGGAATTGGGGTGATCTGAGGTGTGAAGGTGCAGGAATTGGGGTGATCTGAGGTATGAAGGTGCAGGAATTGGGGTGATCTGAGGAGTGTAGGTGCAGGAATTGGGGTGCTCTGAGTTTTGTAGGTACAGAAATTGGGGTGATCTGAGGTGTGAAGGTGCAGGAATTGGGGTGATCTGAGGTATGAAGGTGCAGGAATTGGGGTGATCTGAGGTTTGAAGGTGCAGGAATTGGGGTGATCTGAGGTTTGAAGGTGCAGGAATTGGGGTGATCTGAGGTGTGAAGGTGCAGGAATTGGGGTGATCTGAGATGTGAAGGTGAAGGAATTGGGGTGATCTGAGGAGTGAAGGTGCAGGAATTGGGTGATCTGAGGTATACAGCATGCTATTCTTCACTGACACAACAGTTGTGCAATGCTAATAAATTGACACTTAGACCCCCATACACACTATTAGATTTTCTGCAGATTTTTGTCTTTTACCAATGACAGGTCTGCTGGCTTCTTTGGCTGGGCCATGATGTGGTTAATGGAGCCGGCCCTTGGCTTATCCCGGGGTTATTAGACAGGATGCCGGATGATTATTGGAGAATAGCGACTCTCGGCCGCGGCCGTCGGTCAATCAGTGTATGCAACAGCAGCTCCCAAAGAGATAAGACAGCTATGCGGGTCATCAGCATTTTATGAATTATTGAAGTTCTGTGGCAGTATCTAGAATCCGTCTGCCCCCTCCTGCCTGTGTGCCCGGATTACAGCGCTGGCTGGCACCATGGCACCCATCATGACTCCACTTACCCTAAGAAAACTCCCAAATGGTGATGGTGTATTTTTTTTTCCACACCTGGTCAATTGGAGCAGATTGTAAGCTCTTGAGGTCAAGAAAATGATACTATTCTAACCTTATTATTAGTAAATATTTTGGAATAGATGAAATGCTTTTCTGTTCCAATCACTGACTGCTTGGAAAAGTTCTCCTCCTAAACACGGTCCTTAAAGCTGAAATAGAATCTACTAATGTGTTGCCTTAAAATCCTCCCTTGATGATATTTTTAAATAAAGCCTTTTTTCTTTCATTACATATCTTGTTTTAGATACAGTCATGTCATCGCTGGGTCTCTTTGCCTCTCTATGCAATGCAGGCAGATCGTGGATGGTGGGAGGAGACAGCAGGGTGCTGTACATGGCTTCCTGAAAACGTCCCAGCCCCCTGCCTTAGTACTCCTCTCAAGAGCCCTCAGGCCTGACTAGTGGGGTGTCTTTTGGGGCTATAGCCCTGAATCTGGGGCCCAGAGTCTCTGCAGGGGTCACCAAGGGGGAGGGGAGGCTCTCTGGGGACCCTGATGTAATCGGGGGGCTCTCTGGGGACCCTGATGTAACTGGGGGGCTCTCTGGGGACCCTGATTTAAGGGGGGGCTCTCTGGGGACCCTGATTTAAATGGGAGGCTCTCTGGGGACCCTGATTTAAAGGGGAGGCTCTCTGGGGACCCTGATTTAAAAGGGAGGCTCTCTGAGGACCCTGATTTAAGGGGGAGGCTTTCTGGGGACCCTGATGCGGGGGGGGGCTCTCTGGGGACCCTGATTTAAGGGGGAGGCTCTCTGGGGACCCTGATTTAAAGGGGGGGCTCTCTGGGGACCCTGATTTAAGGGGGAGGCTCTCTGAGGACCCTGATTTAAGGGGGAGGCTCTCTGGGGACCCTGATGGGGGGGGGGGGGCCTCTGGGGACCCTGATTTAAGGGGGAGGCTCTCTGGGGACCCTGATGCGGGGGAGGCTCTCTGGGGACCCTGATTTAAAAGGGAGGCTCTCTGGGACCCTGATTTAAGGGGAGGCTCTCTGAGGACCCTAATGTAAGGGGGGAGGCTCTCTAGAGACCCTGATTTAAGGAGGAGGCTCTCTGATGACCCTGATTTAGGGGGGCTCTCTGGGGACCCTGATTTGGGGGGGGCTCTCTGGGGACCCTGATTTAAGGGGGAGGCTCTCTGGGGAGCCTAATGCGGGGAGGCTCTCTGGGGACCCTGATTTAAAAGGGAGGCTCTCTGGGGACCCTGATTTAAAAGGGAGGCTCTCTGGGGACCCTGATTTGGGGGGGGCTCTCTGGGGACCCTGATTTAAGGGGGAGCTCTCTGGGGACCCTGATTTAGGGGGAGCTCTCTGGGGACCCTGATTTAAGGGGAGGCTCTCTGGGGGTATACACACACATTATATACATGTGTATGCCCGCCCAAGCGTATGACTTTCTTTACTGCGCTGCTATAGGCTCTAGCCCCAGATCTTTTGTAGACCTAGCAACGCCCCTGGCACTGACACAAGCAGTGGCTCTTTCAGGAGGAGTTATGCAAATAGAAAATTGATTGTCAGGTGTCGGTCTGAAAGAGTGGGCGTTCCTAGATTCCTAGACAGGCTGAATTTGCATACTTGCATGACCACAGTGGGGGGGGGGGGGTGCTTACTCACCTTTTCATTTTCAATTGCTACAAGGCATTCCCTGATTGGATGAGGTGGGAAGGAACGGCAGTGATATCACAATGTCAACCTAGTCGATCCTAACCCCTTGGGGGTTATGTACTAAAACTGGAAAGTGCAAGATCTGCATAGGAACCAATCAGCTTCCAGGTTTTATTGCCAAAGCTTAAAGTGATTGTAAAGGTAAATAATACAAAAAAAAATAACAAACATAACGTACTTACCTCCACTGTGCAGCTTGTTTTGCACAGAGTGGCCCCGAACCTCCTCTTCTGGGGTCCCCCGGCGGCTCTCGTGGCTCCTCCCCACATCTGATAACCCCCTGTTCTGGGGTTACCTTGCGGGCGCTCTCCGGGGTCCAGCATTCAGCGTCCATAGAGGCCGAATGCAGGACTCGCCCCCCCCCCCCCCCCGGTCGCTCGCGTCATTGGATTTGATTGAAAGCAGCGGGAGCCAATGGCTGCGCTGCTATCAATCTATCCAATCAAGAGCCGAGAACCCCGGGCAGAGAGCGCACATCCCCACCATGTCAAGTTCGAGGGTTCAGGTAAGGCTGGGGGGGGCCGATCACTGACAGGTGTTTTTTCACCTTAATACATAGGATGCATTAAGGTGAAAAAACACGAAGGTTTACAACCCCTTTTAATTGAACAAAGTGAAGTTAGAAGCTGATTGGCTGCCGTGCACAGCTTCACCAGATACTGACCGCTTCAGTTTTAGTAAAACTCTCCCCCCCTTGTGTTCATATAAAAAAATACAAGGTGTTCTATAATTGGAAGAGGGGCAGAGCGGCCAACCCCCAGTGGTCAGTGTGCAGAGGGGAGAGCCACTGGCACAGAACTCAAGCAGGACCCAGAAGATCGTGGCTATCACAGTAGTAGCACCGACTACTACAGTCATTTTCAGATTCTTCATCAGGTATAGGATACTGTTACTTTTTATAGTGCCCAGCTGGATCAATATACAGTAAGTATGCGCTCCGGAAAAATTCCTGGAGTTCAGCTTTATGAGTTTGCATTTTCTTTTTTAGCCAGTAGGTGGAGCGCTAAGCTGCTTTATATACGTTCAACAAAAATCCTGGTTTACAGGCTTCATAGCTCAAGCTAACACAAAAGTTAGTGACTCGTCCATTATCCAATAACTCAGTTCAAAGTTTCAGCTAGACCAAGATAGAGACAAAGGATAGCAGCTCTGTGGTGCTGTCTCTTTAGTTAACTCTTAGTGCTCTGGAAATCATTTGCTGTGTATTAAATGTCTGTTTGTAAAATAAGGATTGTATATTTCATTAGTAAAAAAAAACACTATAAAACAACCATTAAAAAATGATAAGCCAATTTATTGATCAAAAACAATTATAGTTTCTCTTATGCACGGATTGCTTTGGATCTTGAAATCTTGAATCCAGCAAATGTTTGAAACAGCCATGACCCTTTTGGTCACTTAAATCAGGGGTCTCCAAACTATCTAAACAGAGGGCCAGTTTATCATTCTCCAGACTTTAGAGGGGCCGGACTGTAGCCAGTAGGAGTAGAAGATGTCTTGGCGTCAATAACAATGTCCCATTTTTGGTGTCAGTGGGAAGAATAGTTTCCAATCATTGGTGTCAGCAGTGGGAGGAATAGTGTCCCAACATTGGTGTAATTGGGAGAAATAGTGTCCCATCATTGGTGTCAATGGGAAATAATAGTGTCCCATCATTGGTGTCAGTGGGAAGAATAGTGTCCCATCATTGGTGTCAGTGGGAAGAATTGTGTGCAATCATTGGTGTCAGCAGTGGGAGGAATAGCGTCCCAACATTGGTGTCAGTGGGAGAAATAGTGTCCCATCATTGGTGTCAGTAGGAGAAATAGTGTCCCATCATTGGTGGCAGTTGGAGAAATAGTGTCCCATCATTGGTGTCAGTGGGAAGAATAGTGTCCCATCATTGGTGTCAGTGGGAAGAATTGTGTGCAATCATTGGTGTCAGCAGAGGGAGGAATAGTGTCCCAACATTGGTGTCAGTGGGAGAAATAGTGTTCCATCATTGGTGTCAGTAGGAGAAATAGTGTCCCATCATTGGTGGCAGTTGGAGAAATAGTGTCCTATCATTGGTGTCAGTGGGAAGAATTGTGTGCAATCATTGGTGTCAGCAGTGGGAGGAATAGTGTCCCAACATTGGTGTCAGTAGGAGAAATAGTGTCCCATCATTGGTGGCAGTAGGAAGAATAGTGTCCCATCATTGGTGTCAGTCGGAAGATGAGTGTCCCATCATTGGTGTCAGCAGTGGGAGAAATAGTGCCCCATCATTGATGTCAGAGGAAGGAATAGTGCCCCATAGTCTCTGTCAGTTGGAGGAATAGTGCCCCATCATTGGTGTCAATGAGAGGAATAGTTCACCATAGTTGGTGTCAGTAGGAGTAATAATGCCTCATTGTTAATGTCCGTAGGAGGCATGCCCCAAGGGCCGGATAAAGGCAAGCAAATAGCTGCATCTGGCCCCCGGGCCGCAGTTTGGAGACCACTAACCTAAATAGTAAACCCCAACCTGGTATACATCAAATAATGTTTGGTGGTGATTATGGGAGGTAGGAGGACATGCAAGGATGGTCTGAGCACCCCCAGATACCTGTGGATGCCTGCCCACGCATACATTTCGATATAATAGGGAGGGGTCAAGCTGTTTGAATTGCTGTCTATGTGCCACGTTAGTAAATACTGACTATGTCATTTTCCCTGGTGACCGTTGTCACCAGGACTAAAAGTGAGGGACAAGCCAAACATTTTGAGTTGACATCAGTCAACATGTTTAGTTGAATAGAGAGGAAATCTTCAAATGGGGACACTTGTTCTAGTGACAACTGTCTTAGAATATGTTAATGTCCATCTTACCTCTCCTGGGATCCAGCAAAGGTTCTCCTGATTGGCTCCATTTAAAATGGCAGTGACACGTGGCTCTGTGCCTCCTAGGTTCTCTGAGTCTGCCTTGAGCCTTTTGGGTACGTTGTAACTCCAGCACACTCCCAGTCTATGTGTCCTCCAAGAGCCCACTGACTCCACGAGTGCTCCCACTCCATGTGCCCTCTAGTGACCCCAGTGCACCCAGTGACTCCAAGTACACTCCCAGTCCACATATCATCTAGTAATCACAGTGCGCCTAGTAACTCCACGTGCACTCCTAGTCCATGTGTCTTCTAGTGACCCCAAGTGCACTCTAAATCCATGTGTCCTTTGGTGACTCCATTGTGCCCACTTACTCCAAGTGCTCTCCCAGCCTGCATGCCACCTAGTGACTTCAGTGCGCCCAGTGACTCCAAGTACACTCCCAGTCCACATATCATCTAGTAATCACAGTGCACCTAGTAACTCCACGTGCACTCCTAGTCCATGTGTCCTCTAGTGACTCCAAGTGCACTCTCAATCCATGTGTCCCTTTGGTGACTCTATTGTGCCCACTGACTCCAAGTGCTCTCCCAGCCTGCATGCCACCTAGTGACTTCAGTGTGCCCAGTGACTCCAAGTACACTCCCAGTCCACATATCATCTAGTAATCACAGTGCACCTAGTAACTCCACGTGCACTCCTAGTCCATGTGTCCTCTAGTGACTCCAAGTGCACTCTCAATCCATGTGTCCCTTTGGTGACTCTATTGTGCCCACTGACTCCAAGTGCTCTCCCAGTCTGCATGCCACCTAGTGACCTCAGTGCGCCCAGTGACTCCAAGTGCGCTCCCAGTCCACATGCCATCTAGTGATTCCACAGCACCTGGTGACTCCAAATGCACTCCCAGCCCATATGCCATCTAGTGACTCCACTATGCCCAGTGATTCCAAGTGCACTTCCAGTCCATGTCTTCTAGTGACTCCAGTGCTCCTCTGGACTCCAAGTATACTCCCAATCCACGTGTCATCTAGTAACTCTAGTGCACCCAGCAACTCCAAGTGCACTTCCAGTCCATGTCTTCTAGTGATTCCAGTGCACCTCGTGACTCGAAGTATACTCCCAATCCACGTGTCATATAGTAACTCCAGTGCACCCAGTGACTCCAAGTGTACTACCGTTCCATTGGTAGTTCAATCCAAACCTGACAGGGGCTTTAATCGTTCCATACTTTGTCTTAATTAAATAAAAAAATGATTGGCCTTAGCTAGTCCACGTGTCATCTAGTGACTCTAGTGCACCACTAGTCCACTGGTAGTGAACTCCAAACCTGACAGGGGCTTTAACCGTTCCATACTTTGTCTTAAGTATATAAAAAAATAATTGGCCTTCGCTAGTCCACGTGTTATCTAGTGACTCTAGTGCACCACTAGTCCACTGGTAGTGAACTCCAAACCTGATGGGGCTTCAACCATTTCATAGTCTATCCTAAATAGAAAAATAAACTTTTGGCCTTACATACACTTTACCTTGGAAGGATGAGAGGACAATGGTAGTTGGTACACCCATCGAGATCCCTGAATGGGTAGTGTCAAGTGTGTACAAGTATAAATGCATTTTTCCAACGATTTATATGCTTACTGAATTTCCCAGTAATTCTAATTTTCTCTATGTTATCTATTTTTTCTTAATGGTAATTTTTATATGTTTCCATTCACTGCTACAGATGCAGCCAAGTTGCACCGTTGTGATGGACACTCTTGTAACCCACCGGTTGGGAACCTTGCAACTGGCCGGACACCGGTCACGCTCACCACTTGCGGAATGGACGCCAGTGAACTCTACTGCTTTTACACCGAGGACCAGTTATTCCATAAGGCCCCGGTCTCCTGTGGTCCACCCCAGTGTACAAAGTGTAGCCTTAACCAGCCTGAGAATTCCCACCTACCTGCTCACATGACAGATGACGTGTTCTCAAGTCCGGCGACGTGGTGGCAGTCTGCCCAGGGTGTCCTCCGGGAGGAGATAAGGCTGGACTTCGAGACAGAGTTCTACCTGACTCATGTCATCATGGTGTTCAAGTCTCCGCGCCCAGCGGCCATGGTGCTGGAAAGGTCCGGGGACTATGGCAAGACCTGGAGGGCTTATAAATACTTTGCAAATAACTGTACAGCCACCTTTGGTTTGGCAGATGACATGTTCGAGGAGGGAGCGCGGTGTACTTCCAGGTATTCAGACTCCTGGCCCTGTACAAAAGGGGAGGTAAGAAGTATTCCATGCAATTTATAGCAGAATTCCAGGCAATCAACTATATGCATAGAATAAATACATATATGGGTGCTATTTTACGTCCCACTGATACCAATAATGGGGCACTATTCCTCCCACTAACACCAATGATAGGGCACTATTCCTCCCACTGACGCAAACTATGGGACACTATTCCTCCCACTGACACCAATGATGGGGCACTATTCCTCCCACTGACACCAATGATGGGGCATTATTCCTCCAACTGACACTAATGATGGGAAACTATTCCTCCCAATGACACCACCAATGATGGGACACTATTCCTCCCACTGACACCAATAATGGGGCACTATTCCTCCCACTGACACTAATGATGGGAAACTATTCCTCCCAATGACACCACCAATGATGGGACACTATTCCTCCCACTGACACCAATAATGGGCACTATTCCTCCCACTGACACTAATGATGGGAAACTATTCCTCCCAATGACACCACCAATGATGGGACACTATTCCTCCCACTGACACCAATAATGGGGCACTATTCCTCCCACTGACACTAATGATGGGAAACTATTTCTCCCAATGACACCAATGATAGGCTTTTACTCCTCCTCCTAGTGACCTCCAACCTTGAGGTCATGTTTATTCTCACTGATGCTGGGCCCGGGACAATTTTCTACCCCCGCCCACAATCTGCCCCCCCTAAAGTCTGAAAGACAGTAAACTGGCCCTTTGAAAAGTTTGGAGACCCCTGGTCTTTACCTTTCTATGTTTACTTCTGTACACATAATCACACTTAATGGGTCCCCATACATTATGCACACCAGGGCTGGACAAATCCCAAGAGCCAGGTAGCCAATGCTCCTTAAACCTTTTAGCTGGTGCCAACTTTTGAGGTTTTATCTAGTTGTTGGTAATGGAGCCGGCTCCTAAAAAAAATCCTGCTTTCTCCTGGATTGAACAGACCGGCATTCCATATTTAATTGTCCACCTGTTATGTACACCCCAGCACTGTCCCTTGTCCCCTACCCACCTCCGAGCACTGTCCCTTGTTCCCTCCCCCTACCCACCTCAGAGCACTGTCCCTTGTCCCCTACCCACCTATGAGTACTGTTCCTTGTCTCCACCCCCTACCCACCTCAGAGCACTGTCCCTTGTCTCCACCCCCTACCCACCTCAGAGCACCGTTTCTTGTCTCCCCCCTCTACCCACCTCAGAGCACCGTTCCTTGTCTCCACCCCCTACCCACCTCAGAGCACCGTTCCTTGTCTCCCCCCCCTACCCACCTCAGAGCACGTTCCTTGTCTCCACCCCCTACCCACCTCAGAGCACCGTCCCTTGTCTCCACCCCTACCCACCTCAGAGCACTGTTCCTTGTCTCCACCCCCTACCCACCTCAGAGTACTGTCCCTTGTCTCCACCCCTACCCACCTCAGAGTACTGTCCCTTGTCTACACCCCCTACCCACCTCAGAGTACTGTCCCTTGTCTACACCCCCTACCCACCTCAGAGTACTGTCCCTTGTCTACACCCCCTACCCACCTCAGAGTACTGTCCCTTGTCTACACCCCCTACCCACCTCAGAGTACTGTCCCTTGTCTCCACCCCCTACCCACCTCAGAGCACTGTCCCTTGTCTCCACCCCCTATCCACCTCAGAGCACTGTCCCTTGTCTTCAGAAGACCATGTGCTCCAGGAGGAGAAGCCAGGGAAGCTGCAGCGCCGTGACCCTGGAGGGGTGAGTGCGGACCTAGGAGGGAGGGGGTTGTTTGCTGCCCCCCCCCCCCCCCAAAAAAAAAAGTTTAGCACCAGCCTCCACTGGGTGCCATTGAGAATAATAGCACCCAACCGCAAGTTGTGCGTTCTGCCTTGATTTGAAATCGCCTTATGTGAACGTGGCCCTAAGGATCTTTTGCAATGGGCAACAGCTTGGCTTTATTTATTCCAAATGATATATATAGCTGGGTTGATTCAGTACTTTGCCCTTTCTCCTGCAGGTGATATTTCGTGCCATAACTCCAGCAAACAGGATTGAAGATCCCTACAGCCTCCAGGCCCAGGATCAGCTAAAAATCACCAACCTCCGGCTCCTCCTTTTAAAGAGACAGGAATGTCCTTGCCAAAGTGTGCCCGGGTCCTTGGAGAAGCCACAGAGATTCGCTCATTATGCCATCTACGACCTCATCATCCGCGGAAGCTGCTTCTGCAACGGGCACGCTGAGGAATGCGAGCAGGCTGGGAATGTGGCCGGTGTGGACACCATGGTGAGTCCAGGAAAATATTAAAGCTGAACTCCGGGATAAGCAAATGTTGTCTAAATATTGAAGTCATGTGTATATGTGTATTTCTTCCAGATCTGTGCAGTAATCCAGTGTGAGACTTCCCGTAATAAAGACTGTTCACTGCTGCTCTCTCTCCTTGTGCAGGGAGACTGGTCTTGTCTCCGCCCCCCTCCTGAATTTTTTTGCAGGCAGCCTGTGGTGGGTGGGACCAGCTAGGCCCCTCCCACAGCTCTGCTCTCTCTCCTCTTGCGCAGGGTTACTGGAATTGTCTCAGCCCCCCTCCTGTAGTTTCCTGCAGGCGGCCTGTACTGGGTGGAGTCTGCTGGGCGCCTCCCACAGTTCTGCTCTCTGCACAGACTATGTACAGACCAGTGATGATGTCACTGCTACCTCTACAGGGTAATATCTGGGTTTGAAAAGGCATGTATATCCTTTTTGTCTATTATTGACTATTTAAATGAAGGTTCCTTTGCCCAGGAATTCAACTTTAACAACATTTAATAACACTTTCAGCAAAATTTTAGTACTTATTGTAAAATTATTTTCTCTTTCGTTCATCAAGAATTGCTGCTGTTGACTGAAGATCAACTGCGGGTTATGCTGCCACCTCCAACTTCCATTAGTGTATGGCTGATCTTCAACCAACTGCTGCATCTCTCAATAAGCGAAAGAGAAAACCTGTTTTTAGGCTTTTCCTTCTCAGTGCTGCTAAACTCCTCCAGCCTCTTTTCAGGGACTTCCCGACTGCCTGCACTCGCTTCAGTGTCAGCTGCACATCATTGCTCTGGACAGGCTTCTTAATAGTAACAGCAGTGGACCATGCCTGCCCAATATGTGTTGGTAGAGTGCATGAGAGAGGGTGACAATGCAGGAACACAAACAGGAGACAAGGACTAGTGTTGTCACCCTGTAACAAGAAGTGTTAACGGTGGACCATGCCTGCCCAATCTGCGTTGGTAGTCTCCATTGAGGGGGGGGGGTGCATGTGACAGGGTGACAACGCAAAACCACAAATGGGTAACAAGGACTAGGCAAGGAGTAGTGTTGTCACCCTGTAACAGGAAGTGTTAACGGTGGACCATGCCTGCCCAATCTGCGTTGGTAGTCTCCATTGAGGGGGGGTGCATGTGACAGGGTGACAACGCAAGACCACAAATGGGTAACAAGGACTAGGCAAGGACTAGTGTTGTTACCCTGTAACAGGAAGTGTTAACAATGGACCATGCCTGCCCAATATGAGTTGGTAGTCTCCATTGAGGGGGGGTGCATGTGACAGGGTGACAACGCAAGACCACAAATGGCTCCCAAGGACTAGGCAAGGAGTAGTGTTGTCTCCCTGTAACAGGAAGTGTTAACGGTGGACCATGCCTGCCCAATATGCGTTGGTAGTCTCCATTGAGGAGGGGGGGGGGGTGCATGTGACAGGGTGACAACGCAAGACCACAAATGGGTAACAAGGACTAGGCAAGGACTAGTGTTGTCACCGTGTAACAGGTTGTGTCAATGGTAGACCATGCCTGCCCAATATGTATTGGTAGTCTCCATTGAGGGGGGGGGGGGGTGCATGTGACAGGGTTGCAACGCAAGACCACAAATGCGTAACAAGGACTAGTGTTGTCACCCTGTAACAGGAAGTGTTAACGGTGAACCATGTCTGTCCAATCTGCGTTGGTAGTCTCCATTGGGGGGGGGGGGTGCATGTGACAGGGTGACAACGCAAGACCACAAATGGGTAACAAGGACTAGGCAAGGACTAGTGTTGTCACCCTGTAACAGGTTGTGTCAACAGTGGACCATGCCTGCCCAATATGTGTTGGTAGTCTCCATCGGGGGGTGCATATGACGTGGTGACAGCGCAGCAACACAAAAGGGAGACAAGGACAAGTGTCGTCAACCCATAACAGGAGGTGTCATTGGTGAACCATGCCTGCCCAATATGTGTTGGTAGTTTCCATCGGGGGGGGGGGGGATGGGTGTATGTGACAGGGTGACAACACAGGAACACAAATGAGTAACAGGGACAAGTGTTGTCTCATTGTAATAGGTGTCAATGGTGGATTGCCTACCCAATATATATTGGTAGGCTCCATTGGGGGGTGCATGTAACAGGGTGACTAGGCAGGAACACAAATCTGAGGCAAAGACAAGTGTTGTCAGCCCATAACAGAAAGTTTCAGTGGTGGACCATGCCTGCCCCAGGTGTGTGGGTAGTCTCCATTGGGGGGGTGCATGTGACAGGGTGACAACGCAGGAACACAAAACGGGGACATGTGTTGTCATCCCCTAATAGGAAGTGTCAATGGTAGACCATGCCTGCCGAAAATGTGTTGTTTGTCTCTATCAAGAGTGCCTATGACAGGGCAACAACACAGGAATACAAATCGGTGACAAGGACAAGTGTCGTCACCCTGTAATGAGAGGTGTCAGTGGTGGACCATGCCTACCCAGTATATGTTGGTAGTCTCTATCGGGGGATCCATGTAACAGGGTGACTAGGCAGGAAGTGTTGTCATACCATAACAGGAAGTGTCTATGATGGACCACGCCTGTCCAATATGTGTTGGTAGTCCCCATCGGGAGGACAACACAGGAACACAAAGGGAAAACAAGTGTTGTCACCCCATAACAGGACGTGTCTGAACAAGGACCTTCATGGCAGGATCACCAGGTAATAAAAGATCCCTATTTATAAAGATTGAGGTGAACATCGTAGCGGTCGTATGAGATTTTAGTAATTGGGTTTGGAACTTCTTTAATTGAATTATTGGTCAGGAATGTGTTTGCTCACTTTAGACTTCAGCTGTGTGTCATGTCATGATAACATCAGTTTGATGTCCTGGCGCTGTATATCAGCGGTATTAGTAGTTTTTGTTTTGCCCTACGAGACAGAAAATGGCAACCCATGTTGTGTTAGCGATAATTCGGTCAGCTGAGCCCAGTGTTGTCACACTCACTGAGCATGAGGCCCTGGGGGAAGCTGGCACAACCTGACCACCAGAGCCAAGGGGTGGCTGGGCTCAGCTAAACCCCCCCATCACCCCCCGCCCCCATCGCATACCACCCAGCTGGCAGCGCGCCCACCGCCGCCTTATCCGCCGCTCTATGACCAAGCCTTACCAGCCATCCACATTGTAGTTACAGTAGATCTAAACCCAATCCATTAAAATCTCTAAAAGCTTTACCGCGCCCATGTCACTTCCAAATATTTTTTTTAAATCTGCAATATTCATTAAAATATTTCATGGTGATCCTGCCAGGAACGTCCATGTTCAGACACTTCCTGTATAGGCTGACAACTGTTTCCCAGTATTTCTCTTGTGTTGTCACCCATTCACATGCATCCCTGGTGGAGACTACAAGCGGTCGCACCAACACATATTGCCCAGGAATGGCCCACCTTGGCACTTCTCCCTTAGAGCACTGGGGCCCCTGGTCACCATTCGGCAAGGACAATGTCTGTATGGAGTTTGCATAATATCCCTGTGGGTTTCCTCCCAGACCCCAAAAACATACTGGGAAGTTAATTGGCTCCTGTCTAGAATTGACCCTCGTATGATATTATATCGCACTGAAGTAGCGTGATTTTAAAGCCGCACTGGTGTGAACAGGGGGCTAAGTCACATTGAAATCGCATCAAAGTGGTGCAGGAAATTCTTTTCAAGTCGCTGCGGCTTGAGTCACATTTATTGGAACGGCTGCAGGTGAAATAAATGTGTTTTGACTTGTCATGCGACTTTACGTGTCGCAAGTGTGAAAGCTGATGGCCGGTCAGGTAAGTATGAACTGTGTGCTCATCCCTAGATCAAATTAGCAGTTCACACATGCAGTGTGGGCACAGCCCCACTGCATGGGGGAAAATTCCCACAGTTGGGATTTAAAGCACCCACAGCGTGAGTAGAAAAGCCTGCCATCTGCCAGCAGCTACAGAGTGGGACTCGTGCTCTCGTGTGGAAGCAGTGGTCCAACACACTGAGGTGGATTTAATAAAACTGGAGAGTGCAAAATCTCACTGCAGCTGTACATGGTAGCCAATCAGCAACCAGCTTGTTTAATTAATGTTTGACCAAAAAACCTGGAAGCTGATTGGTTTCTATGCAGAACAGCACCCGATTTTGCTCTCTCCAATTTTTGTAAATAACCCCTATGGTGACCACCGATGACCACTGTGTAAGGTATGAAGGGAACATACAGTCAGTCTCTTAGGCCCCTTTCACACTGGGGCGGGAGCCGCGGCGACGGTAAAGCAGCGCTATATTTAGCGCTGCTTTCCCATCGTTTTAGCCGCGGTATTCGGCCGCTCGCGGTGCGGTTTTACCCCCCCGCGAGCGGCCGAAAAAAGGGTTAAAGAGCGCCGCCGTAGCGGCGCTTTGTGGCGGTATTGCCGCGGTATTACCGCGGTGTCCCATTCAAATCAATGGGAAAGAGCGGTATAGGAGCGGTGAATATACCGCTCCAAAGATGCTGCTAGCAGGACTTTTTTTTACCGTCCTGCTAGCGCACCGCTCCAGTGTGAAAGCCCGCCGGCTTTCACACTGGAATGAATGGGGCCGTTTTTTTCAGGCGCTGTGCAGGCGCTATTTTTAGCGCTGTACCGCCTGAACACCGCCCCAGTGTGAAAGGGGCCTTAGTGTAGGAGGCTCCAGGGGGCCTTGCCTTTGCCAAAAAGGTGGCCCAAGGTGACCCTGCCTTCGCCAAAAGGTGGCCCAAGGTGACCCTGCCTTCGCCAAAAGGTGGCCCAAGGTGACCCTGCCTTCGCCAAAAGGTGGCTCAAAAGGTCTTGCCTACCCAAAATTTAGCAGCTCACAAGATTTCTGGCAGATCAACAGGTATTTGGTGCATGTATCAAATAAATATAGCAAAACACTTTCCATGGTAGATATAATTGACCACAATGGAGCAAATAGGAGAAGTTTTCATTATTAGGGTTTCCAGATGTTTTACCTTGTATAACAGATTCATATTTACTAATTGGGAGCATGAAAAGAGCAGTGATGATGCACAAAAAGACAGTAACCTGGTCACCTAGAACAGATTTCTTCAGTTGGTTGCTGTTTATGGCTACATTGTTCTTCCCTTCTTGCATAAATTGGAACAATCTTTCCTTGAGTTACCAGGACTATATAATATGAGGACAACCCCTCAACCTCCCATAGGCGTTTGAAGTACCCCTCAACCTCCCATAGTGGTTTGCAGTGCCCCTCAACCTCCCATGGTGGTTTGCAGTGCCCCTCAACCTCCCATAGTGCCCCTCAACCTCCCATAGTGGTTTGCAGTGCCCCTCAACCTCCCATAGTGGTTTGCAGTGCCCCTCAACCTCCCATAGTGGTTTGCAGTGCCCCTCAACCTCAAATAGTGGCCAGCAGTGCCCCTCAACCTCCCATAGTGGCTTCTTCCCTTCTTGCATAAATTGGAACAATCTTTCCTTGAGTTACCAGGACTATATAATATGAGGACAACCCCTCAACCTCCCATAGTGGTTTGCAGTGCCCCTCAACCTCCCATGGTGGTTTGCAGTGCCCCTCAACCTCCCATGGTGGTTTGCAGTGCCCCTCAACCTCCCATGGTGGTTTGCAGTGCCCCTCAACCTCCCATAGTAGTTTGCAGTGCCCCTCAATCCCCAATAGTGGCCTGCAGTGCCCCTCAACCTCCCATAGTGGTTTGCAGTGCCCCTCAACCTCCCATAGTGGTTTGCAGTGCCCCTCAACCTCCCATAGTGGTTTGCAGTGCCCCTCAACCACCCATAGTGGTTTGCAGTGCCCCTCAACCTCCCATAGTGGTTTGCAGTGCCCCTCAACCTCCCATAGTGGTTTGCAGTGCCCCTCAACCTCAAATAGTGGCCAGCAGTGCCCCTCAACCTCCCATAGTGGCTTCTTCCCTTCTTGCATAAATTGGAACAATCTTTCCTTGAGTTACCAGGACTATATAATATGAGGACAACCCCTCAACCTCCCATAGTGGTTTGCAGTGCCCCTCAACCTCCCATGGTGGTTTGCAGTGCCCCTCAACCTCCCATGGTGGTTTGCAGTGCCCCTCAACCTCCCATGGTGGTTTGCAGTGCCCCTCAACCTCCCATAGTAGTTTGCAGTGCCCCTCAATCCCCAATAGTGGCCTGCAGTGCCCCTCAACCTCAAATAGTGGTTTGCAGTGCCCCTCAGCCTCCCATAGCAGCCCGCAGTGCCCCTTAACCTCACATAGTGGCCAGCAGTGCCCCTCAACCTCCCATAGTGGCTTCTTCCCTTCTTGCATAAATTGGAACAATCTTTCCTTGAGTTACCAGGACTATATAATATGAGGACAACCCCTCAACCTCCCATAGTGGTTTGAAGTACCCCTCAACCTCCCATAGTGGTTTGCAGTGCCCCTCAACCTCCCATGGTGGTTTGCAGTGCCCCTCAACCTCCCATGGTGGTTTGCAGTGCCCCTCAACCTCCCATAGTAGTTTGCAGTGCCCCTCAACCTCCCATAGTGGTTTGCAGTGCCCCTTAACCTCCCATAGTGGTTTGCAGTGCCCCTCAACCTCCCATAGTGGTTTGCAGTGCCTCTCAACCTCCCATAGTGGTTTACAGTGCCGCTCAACCTCCCATAGCGCTCTGAAGTGCCCCTCAGCCTCCCATAGTGGCCCACAGTGCCCCTTAACCACACATAGTGGCCAGCAGTGCCCCTCAACCTCCCATAGTGGCTCGCAATATTTATTTCACTGACGCCAATGACGGGCTATTATTCCTTCCACTGACAACAACGCTGGGGCTCTATTCCTTCCACTAACACCAACTATGGGGCATTATTCCTCCCACTGACACCAACACTCAGGCTCTATTCCTTCCACTAACACCAACGATGGGGCTCTATTCCTTCCACTAACACCAACACTCAGGCTCTATTCCTTCCACTGACACCAATGATGGGGAACTATTCCCATTGATACCAATGACGGGGCACTATTCCTCCTCCTACTGACCACAGGCACTATGAAACCGAGTACCACACGAGGCATTTTTTACTCCCAATGGTCACAATCTGGCCCCCTAACAGTATGAAGGACAGTAAATTGGCCCTTTGTTTGGAAAGTTTGGAGACCTCTGTTTGGACCCTTTTGGAATGCGAACCACAGCTGCCAGGCACACTTGCATGTCATGCGAAATTGGATGTGGGGAAACTCTCATCCAGTTCGCACATATGTGAACCCGGCCTGAAAGTAAATTGAGCAAGGAAATGGGTTATTAAGATTAGTGTAGTCCAGCAAGGGCTTTTTAAAATGGTTGTAAACCCCCACCCAGTGAAGTGACTGGCCTGATGATACACAGAGATGAATCAAATCATCCTACATAAGTTGTACCTGTTTATCTACTGCAGTCTTTCCCCAACATCCATTCAAAGTGCAGAATTTACACAGGATCTCTCAGCTCTGAAAAGCAGGGGGCGGGGAGCTGAAGTTACATCAGTGAGGAGAGCTCTGAGAGCTGATTGGAGGGAAGGGACAGCCCCCTCCCCATTCACACAGCACAAAAAAAAAGACTGTGCCCTCCCCGTCACCATTTTTCTCTTGGTGTCAGGAAAACTCCTCAGAAGTGACACAGCAGAGCTTATAGCAGAGGAAGGAGGCAGCAGACAGAAATGACACTTAGTGCTCTGGATTGAGACAAGTACACACTATAGGAGATGTGCTTTGTTCATATTACATGTCTGAGGTTTACAACCACTTTAAGTATGGGGGTGACCAGTAACTGTTTTTAAAGGGTTGGGGAAGGCGCCAGTAGAGAGGAACCTCATGGCAAAGAACTCTCTGAGGATGTGAAAAATAGAATTGTTGCTCTACATAAAGATGGCCTAGGCTATAAGAAGATTGCCAAGACCCTGAAACTGATCTGCAGCACGGTGGCCAAGACCATACAGCGGTATAACAGGACAGGTTCCACTCAGAACAGGCCTCGCCATGGTCCACCAAAGAAGTTGAGGTCACGTGCTCAGCGTCATATCCAGAGGTTGGCTTTGGGAAATAGACGTATGAGTGCTGCCAGCATTGCTGCAGAGGTTGAAGGGGGGGGGGGTCAGCCTGTCAGTGCTCAGACCATACGCCGCACACTGCATCAAATTGGTCTGCATTGCTGTCGTCCCAGAAGGAAGCCTCTTCTAAAGATGATGCACAAGAAAGCCTGCAAACAGTTTGCTGAAGACAAGCAGACTAAGGAGATGGATTACTGGAACCGTGTCCTGTGGTCTGATGAGACCAAGATAAACTTATTTGGTGTCAGATGGTGACAAGTGTGTGTGGGGGCAACCAGGTGAGGAGGACAAAGACAAGTATGTCTTGTCTACAGTCAAGCATGGTGGTGGGAGTGTCATGGTCTGGGGCTGCATGAGTGCTGCCGGCACTGGGGAGCTACAGATCATTGAGGGAACCATGAATGCCAACATGTACTGTGACATACTGAAGCAGAGCATGATCCCTCCCTTCAGAGACTGGACCGCAGGGCAGTATTCCAACATGATAACCACCCCAAACACACCTCCAAGATGACCACTGCCTTGCTAAAGAAGCTGAGGGTAAAGGTGATGGACTGGCCAAGCATGTCTCCAGACCTAAACCTTATTGAGCATCTGTGGGACATCCTCAAACGGAAGGTGGAGGAGCGCAAGGTCTCCAACATCCACCAGCTCCGTGATGTCATCATGGAGGAGGGGAAGAGGACTCCAGTGACAACCTGTGAAGCTCTGGTGATCTCCATGCCCAAGAGGGTTCAGGCAGTGCTGGAAAATAATGGAGACCACACAAAATATTGACACTTTGGGCCCAATTTGGACATTTTCACTTAGGGGTGTACTGACTTTTGTTGCCAGCGGTTTAGACATTAATGGCTGTGTGTTGAGTTATTTTGAGGGGACGGCAAATTTACACTGTTATACAAGCTGTACACTCACTACTTTACATTGTAGACAAGTGTCATTTCTTCAGTGTTGTCACATGAAAAGATAGAAGTAAGATTTACAGAAATGTGAGGGGTGTACTGACTTTTGTGAGACACTGTATATATATATCTATATGGCCGAACCTCGGGCTGTGTGTCCCGGGTCACCCGAGGTGAGCCTTGTTTGTGCACAGAGCCGTTCCTTGGTGGATTTGCTCACATTCCTTCTGTCTCCCTCCTCCATTTCTAAAAGTTATCTCTTGTTCAAACATCTTGTGCCTCCCCCCCCCCCCCCCATAATCCCCAGCAGGGTTTCCAAAGTATCTGATCTAGGCTGTGCCAGGCTGGGTGACCCCCGGGCACTGCGCAGCTCCGCTGTTGGGTCGGCAATTCAAAGAGCAGCTGAAAAAAAAAAAAAAAAAAAAGGTTCAATGCCAGAAAAAAAACACATCCCAGACAGTGACATGGGGCTGGCTGTGCCCGCAGAGGGGGGGGGGGGGGGAGGGGGGCTGCCACCCAATGCTGCCACTGCCCGCTTCTAACTGCAGATTAATATAATGGAAGGGAACAATGAGCGTCCGGAACTGATCTGTTATGGGGCCGATTTACAGGGAAGTTCCACGTTTTCATCCCAAACATCAAGTGAGTCAGAATGATACAAAACGTTCTATAGAGATATAGAGAAGAATGAAAGCAGATCTAAAACTACAGAAGAATATTTCTACTGGAAACATTATTCATGGCTCATAAAGCCATTGCTATTAGATGTCCCATTCCCTCCTAGTCTGTCCCAGTGGATACTATTAACCCCTTTACAATGATGCAACATAGAAGTCGCTTTATTTTTTTCGTGGCGCTGCATATACACTATACTACCAAAAGTATTGGGACACCTGCCTTTACACACATGACCTTTAATGGCATCCCAGTCTTATGCCCCGTACACACGGTCGGAAATTCCGACCACAAAATCTGTCGGATTTTTTCCGACGGATGTTGTCCGACACTGGTGTTGCATACACACGGTCGGACAAAGTTGTGTCGGAAAATCTGATCATTCTGAACGTGGTGACGTTCGTTGCGTACGACGGGACTACGTAGAGGCTAGTAGCCAATAGCTTTGGTCTTGTAATGTGATCTGAGCATGCCTGGCACTTTGTCCGTCGGAATTCGCTACACACGATCGAAAAAAGTCCGATCGGACTTTGTTGTTGGAAAATTGGAGAGCAGGATCAGGACTCAAAAGTCCGATGGAGCCCACACACGGTCGGATTTTTGCGACAACATGGTCCAATAGGACATTTTCCGTCAGAAATTCCGACCGTGTGTACGGGGGGCATTAGTCCGTAGGGTTCAATATTGAGTTGGCCCACCCTTTGCAGCTATAACAGCTTCAACTCTTCTGGGAAGGCCGTCCACAAGGTTTAGGAGGGTGTCTATGGGAATGTTTGACCATTCTTCCAGAAGCGCATTTGTGAGGTCAGGCACTGATGTTGGACGAGAAGATCTGGCTCACAGTCTCAGCTCCAATTCATGCCAAAGGTGTTCTATTGGGTTGCAGGCCAGTCAAGTTCCTCCACCCCAAACTCGCTCATCCATGTCTTTATGGACCTTGCTTTGTGCACTGGTCCAAATCATTTGGTGGAGGGGGGATAATGGTGTGGGGGGTTGTTCTTCAGGGGTTGGGCTTGGCCCCTTAGTTCTAGTGAAGGGAACTCTTAAGGCGTCAGCATACCAAGACATTGTGGAGAATTTCATGATCCCAACTTTGTGGGAACAGTTTGGGGACGGCTCCTTCCTGTTCCAACATGACTGCCCACCAGTGCACAGAGCAAGGTCCATAAAGACATGGATGAGCGATGGGGTGGCAAAATACTTTTGGCA
The DNA here is from genome assembly GCA_028564925.1 of Lithobates sylvaticus. Taxonomy (NCBI): domain Eukaryota; kingdom Metazoa; phylum Chordata; class Amphibia; order Anura; family Ranidae; genus Lithobates; species Lithobates sylvaticus. The sequence goes on along the minus strand of CM053032.1, from coordinate 16,850,761 downwards.
ATATAGTGTGGGTGAGGGAGTTTTGGGGTAGAGGAACCTGATTGGCCTGCACAGAGTCCTGACCTCAACCTGATAGAGCACCTTTGGGATGAATTAGAGCGAGACTGCGAGCCAGGCCTTCTCGTCCAACATCAGTGCCTGACCTCACACATGCACTTCTGGAAGAAGCTCCTAAACCTTGTGGACGGCCTTCCCAGAAGAGTTGAAGCTGTTATAGCTGCAAAGGGTGGGCCAACTGAATACTGAACCCTTGAACGGACTTATGTCCCGTACACACGCTCGGATTTTCCGACGGAAAATGTCCTATCGGACCATGTTGTCAGAAATTCCGACCGTGTGTGGGCTCCATCGGACTTTTTCCGTCGGAATTTCTGACAGGAAAAAGTTTGAGATCCTGCTCTCAAATTTTCCGACAACAAAGTCCTATCGGACGTTTTCCGATCGTGTGTAGCGAATTCCGACGGACAAAGTGCCACGCATGCTCAGATCAAACTACAAGACCAAAGCTATTGGCTACTAGCCTCTACGTAGTCCCGTCGTACGCAACGAACGTCACCACGTTCAGGATGATCGGATTTTCCGACAACTTTGTCCGACCGTGTGTATGCAACACCAGTGTCGGACAAAATCCGTCGGAAAAAATCTGACGGATTTTGTGGTCGGGATTTCCGACCGTGTGTACGGGGCATTAGACTGGAATGCCATTAAAGTTCATGTGCGTGTAAAGGCAGGCGTCCCAATACTTTTGGTAATATAGTGTATGTGGCATGTGTTTGTGCTGAAGCGTGCACAATTGCGTGTCCCCAGCATCATTGACAGCTCCTGGTCTTGTACCGCTGGCTCCTGATCATGTGATCACTGCGACAGCTAATCACAGTGATTGGTTTTATGTAGGATATTCTACATAAATTGGCCAACGATCGGTAGTGTTAAAACCTCCTCTGTGCTGTTTCTCTTTGATGAAAAGTAGATACTTAGAGGTTGATTTACTAAAAGTAAATAGACTGTGCACTTTGCAAAGTGCAGTTGCTCCAGAGCTTAGTAAATGAGCAGAAGCTCTGCTGACTTTCACCATCCAATCATGTGCAAGCTGTTTATTCTTTTACTTTCCTTGCACGTGATTGGGTATTCTTTGCAAAGTGAAGCTTTACCTCATTTACTAAGCTTTGGAGCAACTGCACTTTGCAAAGTGCACAGTGTGTTGGCCTTTAGTAAATCAACCCCTATCTCTCCACCGGTCATGGGGAACCCTCTCCTAATCTGAGATAGAAGACCTTGGCCTGGTCACTTAACCACTTCAGCCCCGGACCAATTGGCAGCCAAAGGACCAGGCCCCTTTTTGCGATTCGGCACTGCGTCGCTTTAACTGACAATTGCGCGGTCGTGCAACGTGGCTCCCAAACAAAATTGGCGTCCTTTTTTTCCCACAAAAAGAGCTTTCTTTTGGTGGTATTTGATCACCTCCTGCGTTTTTTTTTTTTTTTTTGCGCTATAAACAAAAAAAGAGCGACAATTTTGAAAAAAATTCAATATTTTTTACTTTTTGCTATAATAAATAACCCCAAAAAATATATAAAAAATGTTTTTTTTCCTCAGTTTAGGCCGATACGTATTCTACATATTTTTGGTAAAAAAAATCGCAATTAGCGATTATTGATTTGTTTGCGCAAAAGTTATAGCGTTTACAAAATAGGGGATAGTTTTATAGCATTTTTATTAATATTTTTTTTTTTACTAGTAATGGCGGCGATCAGCGATTTTTATTGTGACTGCGACATTATGGCGGACACATCGGACATTTTTGACACATTTTTGGGACCATTGTCATTTATATAGAAATCAGTGCTATTTAAATGCACTGATTTCTATGTAAATGCAACTGGCAGTGAAGGAGTTAACCACTAGGGGGCGGGGAGGGGCGTGTGTGACGTGTTGTGTTTTTTTTTACATTAGGGGGTGTGGCTGTACGTCTGACGTCATTGATCGGCTTTCCCGATGACAGGGAACAGCCGATCAATGACAGGCAGAGTAGGAAGCGCGGGGAGAGGTTTGTTTACACAGACCTCTCCCCGTTCTTCAGCTCTGTGACCCGATCGTGGGACACCAGCGGCGATCGGTTCTGCTGGTCCCGCGGCCGCGGTCACAGAGCTCCCGACAGGGTCGCTAGGAAATGAAAGGGCACGTATATATACGTGCTTTTGCCTAGCCGCGCCATTCTGCCGACGTATATGTACAGGCGGCGGTCGGGAAGCGGTTAATGAGACATCTTAGGACTTGTTTACATGGGTGGTAAAATCTAATTATGGGGGCAGATCATAATAAATGATTAATATTATTTTAATTTTTTTAACAGGTCCCTGGCAAATGTATCTGTCAGCATAATACAGCCGGAGACCACTGTGAGCAGTGTGCCCTTCTGTACAACGACCACCCATGGAGGCCCGGAGATGGGAAAACAGGAGCACCCAACGAGTGTAAGAGTGAGTACCGAAAAGATGGCCGACATAAAGAGAGATTGTATGTTTATAGTTATTTAAAGGATCTGTCCACCCAAAAATGTGATTTTAGTTATGACTGGAGACCAGGGGCGGACTGACAACTCATGGGGCCCCCGGGCAATAGGAGATTATGGGGCCACACAGTATACGCACACACACACACAGTATACAATCACACACACACACATACACACACACACACACAGTATACAATCACACAGTATACACAGACATGTTTCTGTCGGCTGAGAAGGTACTGGAGAGGCGGGGCAGATATAATCTCAGGATTTTTAGACCAAAAGGATGTCGGTAAGGGACATTTCAGAGACAGATGTAAAACAAACACAGATTTTGACATACTGTCCCTGGTTTTACTGAGGCTGGCAACCCTGATGGGGCCCCCTAGTGGGCCAGGGCCCTCGGGCAGTGCCCGAGTGGCCGAATGGTCAGTCCGCCCCTCCTGGAGACTGATGGACTAAGTGATTTCCTGGCTTCCCATTTGTATTGGATGCTCCAAAAACTCCAACTCTCTGTCCTAATTCCTAGTCCTGTTCCTGTCCACCTGAGAGCTTTAGAGTATCCCCCTTCCGCCTTTGTGTGTTCCAGCTAATACCATTACATTCTCTATTTTTATATAACAATTCCAGCAAGGATATTGGGAATCCCTGATAAGAGGTGCAGACCTAGAAACTCAGGAAAGGGATGGTGGGAACCCCTCATAATGGGCACAGTAGGTGTGAGAACCCAGGAACTCAAAACAGGGATGGTGAGAACCCCTCATTATGAGCAGAGCAGGAGGGCAGACCTGGGTACTCAGCACATGGAAGGGTAGGAAGCCCTCAGAATGGGCAAAGCAGGGGTGCAGACCTGGGAACTAATGGCAGGGATGGTGGGAACCTTCATATTGAGCACAGCAGGTGTACAGGCCTGGGAACTCAGTGCAAGACTCTATCTGGAGAGCAGACCTAGCCTTGAAATATTAGGTCTACTATAGGGAAGCCATAAGACTCTCTGAAGGTTCAAAAGGATGCATCAAATAGCTCACTTTAGCCTGATCTGATATTTCTCTTAAGCGCAGGGCTGCTATTTAATGCTGTTCTGTACTCCTCAGAGCCGGGAGAGAGTTTGTGAGGTCCCACAGTTGGCAGAGCAGTAACTGCCAGATGACCTCTCACTTCTGACTTCTACGACCTAGAGTCATCCTGAGACTGCTGCTGGGTGCCACCATCTTAGATGTCAGCATCCCCAGCCGACTCAAGTGACTCTCTATAGCAGCCTTTCTCAACCTTTTTACCCCAAAGGAACCCTTGCAATAATTTCCAGGTCCCAGGGAACCCCTGCTAAAAGTAGTTCATTGGTGGTCTTTGGGAAACTGCCCCTCCGTTGGTGGTGGACAGTGGGAAGAATGCTCCCTTTACAGACTCTGGCTATGCCAAGTGGTGTTGGACCTGGAACTATGCAGGCACCATCACGTGATAGGTCATTTAGCCACAGCTCAAGGAACCCTTAGCCACCTCTGGAGGAACCCTGGTTGAGAATGGCTGCTCTTTAGTATTCTCCAATGCTCCTCCCCTGGCAGGTATATAAAAAGTAGGGAGGGGAGGAGCGAAGGAGCTGGGCCAGCTTTGACAGTAATTAGACACTCACAGAAGAAGAAAGGGCTTTAGCATACATGGAGGGAGGGGGCTGTGCTAGAAAACTGACTAGTTCAAAGATACATTGCAAGTGAATAAATATAATTTATTGAATGAAGAAACACTGCATGTAAGCATGTAAAGTTCTTGTATTCTCTCTGCTTTATTTGAAATGTTTTAAGTTGGTGACAGGGTCTCTTTAAGCTACAATTTGCCCATGTTGTTCATCACTCGCAGAGTGTCGGTGTCACAATCACGCCCTCAGCTGCCGCTTTGATCACAACCTCTGGCTTGCTTCCGGAAATAAGAGCGGAGGGGTCTGCGAGAACTGCCAGCACCACACGGAGGGGTCCCGATGCCAGCGCTGCCAGGGCGGCTACTACCGAGAATACACCGAGCCCATCAGCTCCTCACTGGCATGTAAAGGTAAGGGGTGGCATGGACGTGTATTGGATAGGTGGACAGAGGTTGCAGCAAGAAACATATAGAGGAGAAGGTGGTGAGAGAGGCACTGCTACTAGGTCCTTCTATGATGTTTTCAAATGTATGAAAACCCAAGTCCAAAAATATAATATATTACAGTTTACATAGTTAGGTTGAAAAATGACACAAGTCCATCCAGTTCAACCATAAAAAAAATAAAAAATAAAATAAAAAATATTTTACAATCCAATATACCCAATTCTATACCCACAGAGGAAGGAAAAAAACCCTAGCAGAGCATGATCCAATTTGCTTCAGCAGGGGAAAAAATTCCTTCCTGATCCCCGAGAGGAAATCAGATTTTCCCTGGATCAACTTTACCTATAAATGTTGGTACCCCGTTATATTATGTACATTTAGGAAAGTATCCGGGCCTTTCTTAAAGCAATATACTGAGTTAGCCAGAACCACCTCTGGAGGGAGTCTATTCCACATTTTCACAGCTCTTACTGTGAAGAAACCTTTCCGTATTTGTAGATGAAATCTCTTCTCCTCTAGACGTAAAGAGTGCCCCCTTGTCCTCTTTGTTGACAGTAAAGTGAATAACTCAACACCAAGTTCACTATATGGACCCCTTATATATTTGTACATGGTGATCATATCCCCCCTTATTCTCCTCTTCTCAAGAGAGAATAAATTCAGTTCCTCTAATCTTTCCTCATAGCTGAGCTCCTCCATGCCTCTTATCAGTTTGGTTGCCCTTCTCTACACTTTCTCCAGTTCCCCGATATCCTTATTAAGAACTGGTGCCCAAAACTGAGCTGCATATTCCAGATGTGGTCTTACTAATGATTTGAACAGGGGGGCAAAATTATTCCATACCTCTCTTATGCCCCGTACACACGGTCGGAAATTCAGACGGAAAATGTCCGATCGGACCATGTTGTTGGAAAATCCGACCTTGTGTGGGCTCCTTCAGACTTTTTCCATCGGAAATTCCGACGGAAAAAATTTGAGATCCTGCTCTCAAATTTTCTGACAACAAGATCGGACTTTTTCCGATCGTGTGTAGCGAATTCCGACGGACAAAGTGCCACGCATGCTCAGATCAAACTATGAGACCAAAGCTATTGGCTACTAGCCTCTACGTAGTTCCGTCGTAAGCAAGAAACGTCACCACGTTCGGAATGATCGGATTTTCTGACAACTTTGTCCGACCGTGTGTATGCAACACCAGTGTCGGACAAAATCCGTCGGAAAAAATCCGACGGATTTTGTGGTCGGAATTTCCGACAGTGTGTACGGGGGCTTAGTACAAGAAAGGACTTTGCTCGCTTTGGAAACTGCAGCTTGGTATTGCATGTTAACCACTTCAGCCCCGGACCAATTGGCAGCCAAAGGACCAGGCCCCTTTTTGCGATTCGGCACTGCGTCGCTTTAACTGAAAATTTCGCGGTCGTGCGACGTGGCTCCCAAACAAAATTGGCGTCCTTTTTTTCCCACAAATAGAGCTTTCTTTTGGTGGTATTTGATCGCCCCTGTGGCTTTTATTTTTTGCGCTATAAACAAAAATAGAGCGACAATTTTGAAAAAAAATCTATATTTTTTACTTTTTGCTATAATAAATATCCCAAAAAAATATATTAAAAAAACGTTTTTTTCCTCAGTTTAGGCCGATACGTATTCTTCTACATATTTTTGGTAAACAAAAAATCGCAATTAGCGATTATTGATTGGTTTGCGCAAAATTTATAGCGTTTACAAAATAGGGGATAGTTTTATAGCATTTTTATTAATATTTTTTTTTTTTTACTAGTAATGGCGGCGATCAGCGATTTTTATTGTGACTGCGACATTATGGCGGACACATCGGACATTTTTGACACATTTTTGGGACCATTGTCATTTATACAGAAATCAATGCTATTTAAATGCACTGATTCCTATGTAAATGACAGTGGCAGTGAAGGAGTTAACCACTAGGGGGCGGGGAGGAGTTAATGTGACGTGTTGTGTTTTTTTTTACAGTAGGGGGCGTGGCTGACGTCTGACGTCATTGATCGGCGTTCTCGATGACAGGGAACAGCAGATCAGTGACAGGCAGTGTAGGAAGCGCGGGGAGAGGTTTGTTTACACAGACCTCTCCCCGTTCTTCAGCTCGATCGGGTCTGCTGGTCCCGCGGCCGTGGTCATGGAGCTCCCGACCGGGTGGCGAGCGCGCTGCCGGCGGCGTGCGCGCGACCCCACGGCTAGGCAATTAAAGGGCACGTATATATATACGTGCTTTTGCCTAGCCGTGCCATTCTGCCGACGTATATTTACATGCGGCGGTCGGGAAGCGGTTATTATTGAGCTTATGATCTACCAAAACCCCCAGATCCTTCTCCACTATGGATCCCCCCAAATGTACTCCCCCCTAGCATGTATGATGCATATTCTTAGCCCCCAAGTGCATAACTTTACATTTATCAACATTAAACCTCATCTGCCACATAGTCGCCCAATTAGACAGAGCATTGAGGTCGGCTTGTAAATTGGAGACCTCCTGTAAGGACGTTATTCCACTGCATAGCTTGGTGTCATCTGCAAAGACTGAAATGTTACTTTTGATCCCAGACCCAATATCATTTATAAAGATATTAAAAAGTAAGGGTCCCAGCACTGAACCTTGGGGTACACCACTGATAACCTTAGACCATTCATAGTAAGAATCATTAACCACAACTCTCTGAATTCTGTCTTTTAGACAGTTTTCTATCCATTTACAAACTGATATTCCCAAGCCTGTAGATTTTTCCTTACACATGAGCCGTGTGTGGGGAACTGTGTTGAACGCTTTTGCAAAATCCATGTAAATGCGGTGGTTGTATTAGTTTTCCTTTTTTAAGGCTAAGAACATTCTCTGCAAGTATATAATAAAGACCTGCCAGGTTTTCAGTGTTCTTATAACTCCCTGTGCACTGGACTGATATCTCAAACTACTGTGAACTACACATCCACCTCCCTCCCTATGTAAGTGGGAGGTGTCTGTAGTCCTGTCCTAGGGTGACAATACAGCTCCAGTATAGGTAGTACAGCAAGTGTTGTCACCCTGGGACAGAAGGTGTGTTACTGGCAGGATCACCAGGTGAAAATAAAGAGAAAAAATTGCCAGAAAAATAAATAAGGCATTAAGGCATCCACTATATATATGAATAATAATGGGGTGGGGGGGGGGGTAGATATGCTTTAAAGAAAAATATACAAAGCAATACAGCAAGGAAGTGAATGGAGTCGGTTATATAATTTTCTATGCAAACTAAGATTATAAGCTCTTGAAAATAGATACAAATGTAGAATAATGAATTTTAATATGCATATTCCCGAAAATGATCTGCACCAACAAAGGACAAGCAAGCAACACGAAGCAAGAAGGCCGAGCAGGGAGAGCGCAATCATTAAATGTGTGCTGGAAAAAGAAGAGAGAGAAGAAGCCAGGAAATTGTGATGACTGAATTTTACTCAGTGGTGTCCGTCCAAATCTGATATGTCATTTTTGGATGAAAGAAAACCTTTATTTTGTTGTGCCAGTGGAGATAGTAAAATGAGTTTGTTAGGGAGTTGGGAGGTGGAGGGGGTGAAGAGAGGAAGAGAAGGTTTATGGAAGGAAGGGGAAAGAGAGAGGAAGAGAAGGTGTATGAAAGGGACGGGAATGAGTGGAATAAACAGTATATAGAAGGAATGGGAGAGAGAGGAAGAGAAGGTTTATGGAAGGAACGGGAGAGAGAGAGAGAAGAAGAGAAGGTGTATGGAAAGAATGGGAGAGAGAGAGAGAAGAAGAGAAGGTGTATGGAAAGAATGGGAGAGATAGGAAGAGAAGGTGTATGGAAGGAACGGGAGAGAGAGGAAGAGAAGGTATATGGAAGGAATGAGAGTGAGAGAGTAGAAGAGAAGGTGTATGGAAGGAATGGGAGAGAGAGAGAGAAGAAGAGAAGGTGTATGGAAAGAATGGGAGAGATAGGAAGAGAAGGTGTATGGAAGGAACGGGAGAGAGAGAGAGAGAGAGAGAGAGAGAGAGAGAGAGAGAGAGAGAGAGAGAGAGAGAGAGAGGAAAGAAGGTGTATGGAAGGAATGGGAGAGAGAGAGAAGAAGAGAAGGTGTATGTAAGGAATGGGAGAGATAGGAAGAGAAGGTGTATGGAAGGAATAGGAGAGAGAGAGAGAGAGAGAGAGAGAGAGAGAGGAAGGGAAGGTGAATGGGAGAGAGATGAAGAGAAGGTGTATGGAAGGAACAGGAGAGAGAGAGAGAGAGAGAGAGAGAGAGAGAGAGGAAGGGAAGGTGAATGGGAGAGAGATGAAGAGAAAGTGTATGGAAGGTGTGGGAGAGATAGGAAAAGAAGGTGTATGGAAGGAATGGGAGAGAGAGGAAGAGAAGGTATATGGAAGGAATGGGAGAGAGAGAGAAGAAGAGAAGGTGTATGTAAGGAATGGGAGAGATAGGAAGAGAAGGTGTATGGAAGGAATAGGAGAGAGAGAGAGAGAGAGAGAGAGAGAGAGAGAGAGAGAGAGAGAGAGAGAGAGAGAGGAAGGGAAGGTGAATGGGAGAGAGATGAAGAGAAGGTGTATGGAAGGAACAGGAGAGAGAGAGAGAGAGAGAGATGAGAGAGAGAGAGAGAGAGAGAGAGAGAGAGAGAGGAAGGGAAGGTGAATGGGAGAGAGATGAAGAGAAAGTGTATGGAAGGCGTGGGAGAGATAGGAAAAGAAGGTGTATGGAAGGAATGGGAGAGAGAAGAAGAGAAGGTGTATGGAAGGAACGGGAGAGATAGGAAGAGAAAGTGTATGGAAGGAATGGGGGATAGAAGAAGAGAAGGTGTGTGGAAGGAATGGGAGAGAGAGGAAGGGAAGGTGTATGGAAGAAATGGGAGAAAGAGGAAGAGAAGGTGTATGGAAAGATTTGGGAGAGAGAAGACGAGAAGGTGTATGGAAGGAATGGGAGAGAGGAAGAGAAGATATATTGAAGGAACAGGAGAGAGAGGAAGAAAGGGTGTATTAAAGGAATGGGAGAGGGAGAGAGAAAGAGAATGTGTATGGAAGGAACGGAAGATACAAGAAGAGAAGGTGTATGGAGGGAATAGTAGAAATAAAAAGAGAAAGGTGTATGGAAAGAAGGAATGGGAGAGAGAGAGGAAGAGAAGGTGTATGGAAGCAATGGGAGAGAGAAGAGGAGAAGGTGTATGGAAGGAACGGGAGAGAGAGAGAGGAAGAGAAGGTGTATTGTAGGAATGGCTGAGAGAAGAAAAGAAGGTGTATGAAAGGAATGGGAGAGAGAGGAAGAGAAGGTGCATGGAAGGAATGGGGGAGAGAGAGAGAGAGAGGAAGAGAATATGTATGGAAGGAATGGGGGAGAGAGAGAGAGAGAAAGAGAGAGAAGAAGAGAAGGTGTATGGAAGTAATAGGAGAGAGAGGAAGAGACAGGAGAGAGAGAGGAAGAGCAGGTGTATGGAAGGAACGGGATAGAAAGCAGAAGATAAGGTGTATGGAAGGAACAGGAGAGAGAGGAAGAGAAGGTGTATGGAAGGAACAGGAAATATAGGAATAAAAATTGTATGAAAGGAACAGAAGAGAGAGGAAGAGAAGATTTATGGAAAGGAATGGGAGAGATAAGAAGAGAAGGTTTATGGAAGAAATGGGAAAGAGAGGAAGAGGTGTATGAAGGAAATAGGAGCGAGAAGAAGAAAAAGTGTATGGAAGGAATGGGAGAGAGAGGAAGGGAAGGTGTATGGAAAGAATGGGAGATAGAGGAAGGGAAGGTGTATGGAAGGAACAGGAGAGAGAAGAAAAGAAGGTTTATGGAAAGAATGGAAGAGAGAAGAATAGAATGTGTATGGAAAGAACGGGATCAAGAGGAAGAGAAGGTGTGTGGAAGGAATGGAAGAAAGAGGAAGAGAAGGTTTATGGAAGGAATGGGAAAGAGAGGAAGAGAAGGTGTATAAAAAGAATGGGAGAGAGAGCAAGAGAAGGTGTATGGAAGGAATGGGAGAGATAAGAAGAAAAGGTGTATGGAAGGAACAGGAGAGAGAGAGGAAGAGAAGGTTTATGTTATGAACAGGAGAGAGAGAGGAAGAGAAGGTTTATGTAAGAAACAGGATAGATAGGCAGAGAAGGTGTATGGAAAGAACAGGAGAGAGAGGAAGAGAAGGTATATGGAAGGAATGAGGGAGACAGGAAGAGAAGGCATATGGAGAGAATGGGAGAAAGAGGGACAGAAGAAAAGAAGGCTTATGGAGAGAACTGGAAACGGAGAGAGAGAAGAAGAGAAGGTATATGGAGGTAATGGAAGAGAGAAGGAGAGAAGGCTTGTGGAAGGAACAAGCGTATGGGGGAAGGGAGAGTCAAGAGTATCAAATGAATGGGAGATAAAGAGAGTAAAAGAGTATATGAAAAGAATAAGAGAGCGAGAGATGGAAAAGGCAAGGAAGACAGAGAGATGCAGAGAAACAAATAAACTGAGAGAAACTTTAAGAAGAGATGAAGGATGGAGGGCGGGTATCTGAGAAATAAAAGCAGAGATAAAGAAACGGGAAAAATGGAAGAGGGCCAGACAGAATTTGGGAAAAAAGAGAGAGAAAGAGAAGAAGAGGAAATGATAAACCCGAGAGGAAAACAATAAGGGAACTAGGAATAGAGAGAGAGATATATAAAGAGAGCGTGTGATGTGATGCATTGGTGAGCAATTTAGCTCGTGTCTCTGCCAGTAAAGTCCCCCCCCCCCCCCCCCCCCCCCCCCCCCCCCCCCACTTTGTGTGCCATCTCCGGCCCCTCAGACACAAAAGGAGAAGGGGGGATAAAAGTCCGCCAGCCGCCTGACACACACCTGCCCTTCAGCTAGGGCACAACACCAGATTCCTGGGTTCTGATACGGTGTGATATGATTCATCTGGAACTGGGATTTTCGCTCATAGTCGGGCATGACTCCTCGCGGGGGCCATAATGCCAGCCCTTTGTTCCCTTAAGCCTCTGTCTCCTTCTGTGGTACATCTGTGGCATTAGCTATGCTCATTCAATTAAATCTTGGCTCCTTTTTTTTTTTTTTTTGAAGCCCAATAATCCGAGCTTGTGTACGCGGGACACAGCTGCGTGAGCGGGGCGAGGAGGGAGCTGTCTAATTTAGCTTCGTCCTGGGCTAGGGTAAAGGGGAGCTCCAGCCAAAAATGCCGTATACTATACACAGGCAGAGGGGGATTATTGTGATCTCTGTGAAAGGTAATAAAAACCTAGAAGGGTTTCACTCATTACTCAGAATGCATGCATTAAACATGAAAAAATACAGTAGATCTAGACCTAGGCCCACTTTAGGATTTTAACCAAGGGAAAAGAGAAGTGGAGTTGTGCTGCATCAGAGTTTTTTTTTTGCTCTCTCCATACAGAATGCTCCTGCAATGTCATCGGTTCAATGAACGAAACATTAAACCGGAGCTGGAAGTGTCACCCCCGAACGGGATTCTGTTACTGCAAGCCCGGTGTGGCCGGCCCATACTGCGACCACTGCTTGGTGGGATACTGGGGGTTCGGGGAAAATGGCTGCCGGCCCTGCGACTGCTCCAGAGACTGCGATCCCAATACAGGAGAATGCCAAAACAGGTACAACATCTCACCTGAGTCATGATGATGATCATTAACACCTGTCTTCAGCTAGGATCAGGTTCTCACCTTGAACAATTCTAAACAGACCCAAAGCACTTAGGCCCCTTTCACACTGGGGCGGTTTGCAGGCGCTATTGCGCTAAAAATAGCGCCTGCAAACCTACCCGAATCAGCTGTTGCTGTATCTTCAGTGTGAAAGCCCGAGGGCTTTCACACTGAAGCGGTGCGCTTGCAGGACGCTGAAAAATGTCCTGCAAGCCGCATCTTTGGGTCGCTGTAGGAGCGGTATATTTACCGCTCCTATAGCGCCCGTTCCCATTGAAAACAATGGGGCAGCACTCGGGCGGTATTAACCCTTTTTCGGCCGCTCGCGGGGGCTAAAACCGCCCCGCGAGCGGCCGCAATGAGCGGCCGCAACGACGGTAAAGTGGCGCTAAATATAGCGACGCTTTACCGCCAGCACCCCCAACGCCCCAGTGTGAAACTAGCCTAGGACCCCTTTCACACTGGGGCGTTCTTTAGGCGTTTTTCAGGCGCTTTAGCATTAAAAAAAAGCGCCTGTAAAGCGCTTGAAAGAAGCCTCATCTGCAATCCCAATGTGAAAGCCCAAGTGCTTTCACACTGAGATCCCTTTCACACTGGGGCGTTTGAGGCTACTTTCACACTGGAGTGGTGGGGGCGCTGGCGGTAAAGCGGCACTATATTTAGCGCCGCTTTACCGGCGTTTTAGCAGCGCATTTCGGCCGCTAGCGGGGTAGTTTTACCCCCGCTATCGGCCGAAAAAAGGGTCAATACCGCCCGCAAACCGCCGCTGCAGCGGTGTTTTGCGGGCGGGTTCGGAGCCCTGCCCCATTGTTTCCAATGGGTACGGGCGCTATAGGAGCGGTAAATATACCGCTCCTATAGCGAGCCAAAGATGCGGCTTGCAGGACATTTTCCAGCGTCCTGCAAGCGCACCGCTTCAGTGTGAAAGCCCTCGGGGCTTTCACACTGAAGACACAGCAACAGCTGTTTCGGGTCGGTTTGCAGGCGCTATTTTTAGCGCAATAGCGCCTGCAAACCGCCCCAGTGTGAAAGGGGCCTTAGCGTTAAAAAAAAAAGCGCCTGTAAAGCGCCTGAAAGAAGCCGCAACTGCAATCCCAATGTGAAAGCCCGAGTGCTTTCACACTGAGACGCTGCGCTGGCAGGGCGTCCAAAAAAGTCCTGCAAGCAGCTTCTTTGCAGCGCTTTTGGAGCGGTAAATACACAGCTCCTAAAGCGCCCCTTCCCATTGAAATCAATGGGAAGCGCCTGAAAAACGCCTGAAAAGCACCTTTGGCAGCAGCGCTTTGCGGGCGCTTTTAACCCTTTATTTGGCCACTAGCAGGGGTTAAAAGTGTCCCACTAGCGCTCGAAAAACATTGGTAAAACGCTGCTAGTTTAAGTGGTGCTTTACGAGCGTTTTTGGGGCGCTGGCAGTGTGAAAGGGCTCTTAAAGCACTCAGGCTGCTGAGAAAATAGAATCCTCGTCTGGGTGATGAATGTACATTGCAGAGATATTAACAAACTTTTTGCAGATTCTGACCGGTTTCTTCTCCGAAGGAATAAATGTTTGTTCTTCTGTGTCTTTTGGATGCTGATTCTCTGCAGGAGTGACTTTTTCATTATTAATCAGCTGCTGCTCTTGCAGGGATCTAATGGGGAAAGTGACAGGGTCTGCATCCCTTTAGAAATGATTAACCCTTTGGTAATACAGTAACTCTCCAAAAATGAAATTTCTGTTGCAGAGGATGTCTAAAATCTGACTTATATGTTAGTGTAGACTTCAGGGAATATCAGTGAGTCAATCACACAAGCAGGAAATTAAATTTCTGGGGGGGCGTTCTGTACACCATCTGTGTACAAGACACCTCCATATTTTACAGAAAATTACAGCGTTGCAGACTGAAAAAGAAAGGTCATTCTTAACCCCTTGCCGACCGTGCTATAGCCGAATGACGGCCTCCCGTGCTCGCACCCACGCTCTGTGAACACAGTGTCCTTAGGATACTGCCGATCACAGATTGAGGTAAAGAGCCAATCAGCGGCTCTTTACCACACGATCAGCTGTTTCCAATCACAGCTGATCATGGATGTATACAGAAGCCGGTTATTGGCACTTCTTTCCTCACACTGACAGCATGAGGAGAGGAGAAGAGAGCCAGGTTTTGTAAAATGATCAGTGATGATCAGTGCAGTCCCAACAGTGCTGCCAATAAGTGCCCATCAGTGCTGCCAATCAGTGCACACCAGCGCGGCCAATTATTTCCCCCCCCAATAGCATGGCCAATCTGCGCCCATCAGTGCTGCCAATCTGCGCCCACCAGTGCTGCCAATCTGCGCCCACCAGTGCTGCCAATCTGCGCCCACCAGTGCTGCCAATCTGCGCCCACCAGTGCTGCCAATCAGTGCCCACCAGTGCTGCCAATCAGTGCCCATCAGTGCTGCCTACCAGGGCTTGCTAATCAGTGCTGCCTACCAGTGCCCATTAGTGCTGCCTTTTAGTGCCCATTAGTGCTGCCTTTTAGTGCCCATTAGTGTTGCCCATCATTGCGCCTATCAGTGCCCATCAATGCCCAGTGCCGTCACATTAGTGCTGCCTCATTAGTGCCCATCAGTGAAGGAAAAAAATTACCAGTTTGCAAAATTTTATAACAGTCTATGAAAAAATTTTGTCTTTTTTTTTTTTTTCAAAATTTTCGTTCTTTATTCCTTTAATTAGCAAAAAAATGAAAAACTCAGAGGTGATTAAGAACCACCAAAAGAAAGCTCTATTTGTGTGAAAAAAAATGCTAAAAATATCATTTGGGTACAGTGGTGCCTGAGGGCGCAATTGTCATTTAAAGTGTGACAGCGCAGAAAGCTGAAAACTGGGCCGGGCGGGAAGGGGGTGAAAGTGCCCGGTAGGCAAGTAGGTAATAACATTCAATTACAATATGACTTGTGTCTGAATTGTATATGCTAAATTATTCTTTTGTATTTGCTACATTTTTTTTCCCCAATTAAAGTGGAGTTACCCTTTCAAGTAGAGCCCACTTGGGAGATTTTCCCTCACTTCCTTTCCACGGGAAGATGTCTCTAATGCGGCGTACACACGGTCGGAATTTCCGATGGGAGCTTTTCATCGGATTTTCCGGCCGTGTGTATGCCCATCGGTCTTTTTCTGTCGGAATTTCCGACGGACTTTGGATTGAGAACCTGTTCTCAATTTTTCAGACGGAAAACCTTTCTATCGGATTTTCCGATCGTGTGTATGCAATTCCGACGCGCAAAATTCCGACGCATGCTCGGGAACAATTTGACGCATGCTCGGAAGCATTAAACTTCCCTTTTATAGTGCTGTCGAACGCGTTTTATGCCGCGGTGTTACTGACTAGACATGTGCAATTCGTTTCGTTTTTTATTTTGGTTTTCGTTACAATTCGTTATATTCGTTCATTCGTTATCGTTATCGTACGAATGAACGAACGATTCGCTAAAAATTTTAACGAATAACGAATGTTCGAATCAAACGAATACGAAAAACAACGAAAATCCGAAATAGCCAAATTAGAAACAACGAAACTACGAAAGAAGAAAATCCGAAAAACGAAAACAGGAACAACGAAAATCAAAATGAACGAAAAAATTCGTACATTCGTAACTTTTTTTTTTTTTGTTGAATTGGTTATTTTTTCGTGTCCCTTACAATGGCGCTGCTTAACGTGGTTCGAATGGATTGAACGAAAAAAATTCGTACATTCGTAACTTTTTTTTTTTTTTTTGCGATTCGTAATTTTCCGTGTCTCTTACAATGGCGCTGCTTAACGTGCTTCGAATGGATTGAACGAAAAAAATTCGTACATTCGTAACTTTTTTTTTCGATTCGTAATTTTCCGTGTCTCTTAAAATGTAATAATAGCATACACATTACATAACATTATGAATTATGCTCCGATTACGAATCTACGAAAACAATGTTACGAAAGTACGAATAAATCAATCTTACGAAAGTACGAATGTAACTAAATCTACGAAAATACGAATGCGTCCGAATTTCGAATAAATGAAAATTAAACGGAAATCGAATCAACGAAAAAATAACTCTTATGAAAATACGAATCGTTACGAATACGAACACCGACAACTTACGAATTTACGAATCGTTACGAATCAACGGAAACGAACAGAAACGAAACGAAAATAAACTAATTTTTCTATTGTGCACATGTCTATTACTGACCGTCGGAATTTGGTGTGACCGTGTGTAGGCAAGACAGTATGAGGGAAATTCTGTCGGAATTCCGACGGGAAAACCATCAGAGCTTTTTCCGACGAGATTTCCGACCGTGTGTACGCGGCATAACAGAAATACACAGTTCTGGTATAGCCAGGGAAGGCAAAGAGATTCCAAATAAACCTCAGACCATCACAGTCCCCCCTTTACATCAGAGCCCCACCCGAGTCCCCCCTTTACATGAAAGCCCCCTCCTGTAGTTTTCTGTAATGGGTGGAGCCCGCTAGGGTCCCTCCCACAGCTCTGCTTTCTGCACAGGTTCTCTATCTGAGTATTTGGTGCTCACAAAGTGGATTTCTATCCTTTTGTGGCTCTTGAGGAATATATTTAAAATAAGGTTTTTGTGCCCGGAGTTCAGCCTTAAAGTTCCTAAAAGCATGGGTTATTTTTTTTGGAGTATCGCTCCATTCGAAGTCTTAGATATCGTCATTCATTAACAGAAAAGTGTTGCCCTGTTCTGTTTTGCAGCAGTGACAATGAACATTATCTAAACATTCCTATTGGTGGGAGGATCCCTGACTTCATAGACGCTCCAGCCAATGAGAGCGAGGACGAGTGGAAGTGGAACGACGAAAAGGGATTTTCGGCGTTAAGGCATCCAGGTAATGTTGTGATGGCCAAGCCTGGACTTCATGTAAGCTTGCAGAAATATTTTACAGGGCGCCTTTACCACTTGCCGTCCAAAAGATTTACCCCCCCCCCCCTCCTTCATGACCAGGCCATTTTTTTGCGATACGGCACTGCGTTATTTTAACTGACAATTGCGCGGACGTGCGACACTGTAACCTAATTTAAATTTACATCCTTTTTTTCTCCCACAAATAGAGATTTCTTTTGGTGGTATTTGATCACCTCTGTGGTTTTTATTTTTTTGCGCTATGAACAAAAGAAGACCAGCAATGTTCAAAAGAAATACAATATTTTTTACTTTCTGCTATAAAACGCATCCAGCAAAAAATAAAAATTCGAATTTCTTCATCGATTTAGACCAATATGTATTCTGCTACATATTTTTGGTAAAACAAATCCCAATAAGTGTATATCGATTGGTTTGCACAGACGTTATAGCGTCTACAACATGTGGGATATATTTATGTATTTATTTTTTACTAGTAATAAATACCAAGTTTTTAACATGAAACATTGTAATTAACTCTTCCTTCTTAGATCAAAGGGATAAACTTCTGTGTGTAAAGAAAAAATCCAGGCAGTCTGCCAAGTTTTTAACAACACGTGAATGCAGGAAGTTTAACCACCTAAATTCAAAATATTTTTCTGGCACTTGTTTCTTAACCGGTTCCCGACCGGCGCACGACGATATACGTCGGCAGAATGGCACGGACAGGCAGGAGGGCGTATATATAAGTCCCTTTTTAATGGCGTCCGTGGCATCGGGAGCGCCGGTCGGGACCCCCCGTGAGGCCGGTCGGGACCCCTGTGAGGCCGGTCGCGGGTCCCGCGGACTCGATCGCCACGGGGACACCTGCGATCGTCTCACGGGAAGGCTGAACGGGGAGATGCGGAAATAAACAGCATCTCACCCTTCTGCCTAGCAACTAGTGACGCCGATCTCTGCTCCCTGTGATTGGAGCAGAGATCAGCATTCACTAGCTGACAGCATACTAGGCATACTTAACCCCTACACTGCCACCTAGTGGTTAACCCTTTCACTGCCAGTGTCATTTATACAGGAATCAATGCATTTAAATAGCATTGATTGCTGTATAAATGACAATGGTCCCAAAAATGTGTCAAAAATGTCTGATGTGTCCGCCATAATGTCGCAGTCACAATAAAAATCACTGATCGCCGCCATTACTAATAAAAAAAAATTATTAATAAAAATGCTATAAAACTATCCCCTATCTTGTAAACGCTATAACTTCTGCGCAAACCAATCAATAATCGCTTGTTGCGATTTTTTTTACCAAAAATATGTAGAAGAATACGTATCGGCCTAAACTGAGGAAAAAAATGTTTTTTTATATATTTTTGGGGGATATTTATTATAGCAAAAAATAAAAAAGAATGCATTTTTTTTCAAAATTGTCGCACTTTTTTGTTTAAAGCGCAAAGAATAAAAACCGCAGGGGCGATCAAATACCACCAAAAGAAAGCTCTATTTGTGGGAAAAAAAGAACGTAAATTTTGTTTGGGAGCCCTGTCGCACGACCGCGCAATTGTCAGTTAAAGCGACGCAGTGCCGAATCGCAAAAAGGGGCCTGGTCCTTTGGCTGCAAATTGGTCCGGTCTGAAAGTGGTTAAAGCGCAGCTCCACCCTAAAGTGGAACTTCCGCTCATCGGAACCCCCCCCCCCCCCCCCTCCAGCGCCACAATTGGCACCTTTCAGTATAATAGAGGTATCTGCACCCACTTCCGGGCATAGATAGCCACAGATTCTGCGGCTATTACGCCACTTCTTGCGGGGCCCCCGCCGTCTGCTGGGAAACACACAGATCCCAGAGACAGCAGGAACCGTCCTTATTGCGCAGCTCGACTCGCGGCTTCACTTCCTGATTCCCATATCGAAGATGGCGGCGGCGGCACCCGAGAGCCGATCGACATATCGGCTTCGGGTGCCGACATCGCGGGTGCCCTGGACAGGTAAGTGTTCACATTTTACAAGTCAGCAGCTGCAGTATTTGTAGCTGCTGACTTTTAAAAAAAAAATGTTTTCGTGACTCCCTCTTTAACTAAAAATCAATATTTTTTGCTAGAAAATTACTTGTAACCCCCAAACATTATATATATATTTTAGCAGAGACCCTGGGGAATAAAATGTCAATTGGTGCAATGTTTTATGTCCCACTGTATTTGTCCAGCGGTCTTTCAAATGCAATTTTTTTGGGGGGGGGAAAATACACTTCAATTAATAAAAAAAAAACGAAACCGTAAAGTTAGCCAAATTTTTTTTTTTGTTTTAATGTGAAAGATGATGTTACGCCGCGAGAATCGGGATCTATTTTCTAAGCAAAAAAATTGTGATTCTCATTTTAGCCAGAATTGTGCAGCTCTAATATATATATATATAACACTTGGCGATCAGCGACTTATAGCGGGACTGCGACATTGCTGTAGGCATTCTGACACTAATTGACACTTTTTGGGGACCAGTGACACTAATACAGTGATCAGTGCTAAAAATATGCACTGTCACTGTACTAAAGGCACTGGCTGGGAAGGGGTTAACATCAATGTGATCAAAGGGTTAACTGTATTACCAGCCTGTGTTTTTTTTTTTTTACAGTGTATGAGGTACTTTTACCAGGGGAAGGCATGGATCCTGTGTTCCTGCTTGGCAGGAACACAGGATCCATTCCTTCCCTATCCCTATCGACAGAACGGCAATCTGCCTTGTTTACCGCCGCTCTGCCTCTGTACTGGATGATCGGCGGGTGTCGGCGGACATCGAGTCCACGGAACCAGCAGATCAGCTCCCGCTGGGTATAATCACAGCAGGAGCGGGTCACGGGCGGCACTCGTGCACGCCTCCAACCTGGAAATGTCGGATCATGTACTAAGTAGCAGCAGTGCCACTTTGCCTCCGTATAGTTAAAGGGTAACTCCACTTTCATGGAAAAAAAAAATAGCAAATAAAGAAAATATAATATAGCGCATATAATTGCAACACTAATCATATTGTAAGTGAATGTTCTGAAAAAAATACCTTTCCTTTTCAATCTGCAGCCAATGTAATTTTGTAATGTAATCAATGCAATATGGCTGCCTGGAGTTGTTCTGTACACAGAGTGTGTACTGACCACTCCCCAGAAACATCATTTCCTGCTTGTGTGATTGGCTCACCAATTTTCCCAAAAGTCTGCCTAAGATACAAGTCAGATTTCAGGCATCCCCTGCAACAAACATGTCATTTTTGGAAAGATACGTTCAATAGGAACACGTCTAAAGGGATGCAGGCCCAGCAGATTTCCTCATTAGTGCCCTACAGCTCCACACCTGACAGTTAATTATGAAACCCCTCCCATTAGACCCACTCGGTACAGAGGCACAGACAAACACACAGGGATTGCTTCAGAATAACAAAAGGAAGGAATCTGCAACAAAGTTTGTTATAATCTCTGCAATGTACACAGATCACCCGGAGGGGAATGTTTTTTTCTCAACAAAAGTGGAGTTACGCTTTAAGTTATACGGTCGGCAAGTGGTAATGAGACCCTTTTTAGCTTGCTTATTCTGCCAAGGTACAGGGTCTCTTTAAGGGCCACCCAACCCTCTTAACCACTTCAGCCCCGGAAGGATTTACCACCTTCCTGACCAGAGCGTTTTTTTTGCGATTCTGCACTGCGTCGCTTTAACTGACAATTGCCGCGGTCATGCGACGTGGCTCCCAAACAAAACTGGCGTCCTTTTTTTTTTTCCACAAATGGAGCTTTCTTTTGGTGGTATTTGATCACCTCTGCGGTTTTTATTTTTTGCGCTATAAACAAAAAAGAGCGACAATTTTGAAAAAAAACGCATTCTTTTTTTACTTTTTGCTATAATAAATATCCCCCTCAGTTTAGGCCAATACGTATTCTTCTACATATTTTTGGTATAAAAAAAAAATCCCAATAAGCTTTTTTTGATTAGACGTGCACAACAGAAAAATTTGTTTATTTTAGTTTTGTTTCTTTCGTTTCCGTTGATTCGTAACGATTCCTAAATTCGTAAGTCGTCGGTGTTCGTATTCGTAACGATTCGTATTTTCGTTGATTCGTTTTTCCGTTAGTTTAATTTTCGTTTATTCGAAATTCGGACGCATTCGTATTTATTCGTACTTTCGTAACATTCGTAGATTCGTAATCGGAGCATAATTCATAATTTTATGTAATGTGTATGCTTTATTATTACATTTTTTTTTTTTTAATTTAACGAAAAAAAAATTTTACGATTTTTTTCGTTCAATCCAGACACTGGGGGGGGAAAATTACGAATCGAAAAAAACGTTCACAGCTCGGCGTCCCGGTCACATAGACCGGCGCACCGAGCGTGACATCAATTTACGAATTTTTTCGTTCAATCCATTCGAATCACGTTAAGCAGCGCCATTGTAAGGGACACTGAAAATTACCAATTCAAAAAAAAAAAAAATTACGAATGTACAAATTTTTTCGTTCATTTTGATTTTCGTTGTTCCTGTTTTCGTTTTTCGGATTTTCTTCTTTCGTAGATTCGTTGTTTCTAATTAGTTTTTTTCTGATTTTCGTTGATTTTCGGATTCGTTCGATTCGTTCGATTCGTTAAAATTTTGAGCAAATCGTTCGTTCATTCGTACGATAACGAATGAACAAATATAACGGAAAAAAAACGAAAAACGAAAAAAAACAAAACGAATTGCACATGTCTATTATTGATTGGTTTGCGCAAAAGTTATAGCGTCTACAAAATAGGGGATAGATTTTATGGCATTTTTATTATTATATTTTTTTTTTTTTACTAGTAATGGCGGCGATCAGCGATTTTTATCGTGACTGTGACATTATGGCGGACACATCGGACAATTTTGACACATTTTTGGGACCACTGTCATTTATACAGAAATCAGTGCTATTTAAATGCACTGATTCCTATGTAAATGACAGTGGCAGTGAAGGAGTTAACCACTAGGGGGCGGGGAGGAGTTAGTATGATGTGTTGTGTTTTTTTTTTACAGTAGGGGGCGTGGCTGACGTCTGACGTCACTGATCGGCTGTTCCCGATGACAGGGAACAGCAGATCAGTGACAGGCAGTGTAGGAAGCGCGGTTGTTTACACATACCTCTCCCCGTTCTTCAGCTCTGTGACCCTGTGACATTTTTGGGACCATTGGCATTAATACAGCGATCGATGCTATAAAACTGCATTGATTACTGTAAAAATGTCACTGGCAGTGAAGGTGTTAACCACTAGGTGGCAGTGTAGGGGTTAAGTGTGTCCTAGGGGCGTGTTTCTAACTGCCTGGGGGGCGTGGCTGTGTGTGACACCACACTGATCGTCTGCTCCCGATGACAGGGAGCAGACGATCAGTGTGCTGTCACTAGTCAGAATGGGGATATGCTGTTTACATCGGCATCTCCCCGTTCTGGAGCTCCGTGACACGATCGCGGGTATCCCCATGGCGATCGAGTCCGCGGTACCCGCGACCACGGTCTCGGCAGGCGCGCGCGCGGCAGGAAATTCAAAGTACCGTACGGGTACGTTACTTTGCCCAGCCGTGCCATTCTGCCGACGTAAAAGTACAGGAGCCGGTCGGGAACCGGTTAAACTTGTTTTCACGATATTCCTCCGACAGACCTTCCTCCATTTCAGCCTTTGCAAAAATTCCCGATGTTGGTTGGTGTCGGAGCTTACAGTGAGCAATGAAACCCCTCACCCTCCCGTCATGTGACACTATCTGTGCTTAGTGATTGGCCCCTACAGAGGAGGCCGCATGCTTTCCCATTACCTAGAATCACCAGGTATTTGGTGGTGGCGGAGATGTAGGAAGGAGCGGCGGATGATCATTGCTAGAGAGGTGCATATCACCGGGTCAGGGGGTGGGCTCTAAATATATGGTGACATCTTGGCCCGATCGGGCAAGGTGTAAAGAAATCAAAGAAGTGCCAAACCAAATATTGAAAGTGTCCAAGTGCTTTGATGATTAGCGATATTATCACATGATAGGACAGCAGATGCTTCTCAGGGGACAACAAACTTCCCCCTTCATCAGGGCTTAAAATTGTTAACTATTGCAGGTACAGTGCATCCGGAAAGTATTCACAGCGCTTCACTTTCTCTACATTTTGTTATGTTACAGCCTTATTTCAAAATGGATTAAATTCATTATTTTCCTTAACAATTCACAAACAATACTTCTTTGCAAATTTATTAAAAACTAAAAAAACATGTACATAAGTATTCACAGTATTCACAGCCTTTGCCGTGACACTTAAAATTGAGCTCAAGTGCCTCCTCGTTCCACTAATTGTCCTTGAGATGTTTCTACAACTTGATTGGAGTCCACCTGTTGTAAATTCGGTTGATTGGACATGATTTGGAAAGGCGCACACCTCTCTATATAAAGGTCCCACAGGTAACAGTGCATGTCAGAGCACAAACCAAGCCATGAAGTCCAAGGAATTGTCTGTAGACCTCCGAGACAGGATTGTATGGAGGCACAGATCTGGGGAAGGGTACAGAAAAATGTCTGCAGCATTGAAGGTCCCAATGAGCACAGTGGCCTCCATCATCCGTAAATGGAAGAAGTTTGGAACCACCAGGACTCTTCCTAGAGCGGGCCGCCCGGCCAAACTGAGCGATCGGGGGAGAAGGGCCTTAGTCGGGGAGGTGACCAAGAACCTGATGGTCACTCTGACAGAGCTAAAGCGTTTTTTTCTGTGGAGAGAGGAGAACCTTCCAGAAGAACAACCATCTCTACAACACTCCACCAATCAGGCCTGTATGGTAGAGTGGCCAGACGGAAGCCACTTCTCAGTAAAAGGCACATGGCAGCCCGCCTGGAGTTTGCCAAAAGGCACCTGAAGGACTCTCAGACCATGAGAAACAAAATTCTCTGGTCTGATGAAAGAAAAGATTGAACTCTTTGGCCTGAATGGCAAGCGTCATGTCTGGAGGAAACCAGGAACCGCTCCTCACCTGGCCAATACCATCCCTACAGTGAAGCATGGTGGTGGCAGCATCATACTGTGGGGATGTTTTTTTCAGCGGCAGGAACGGGGAGACTAGTCCGGATCGAGGGAAAGATGAATGCAGAAATGTACAGAGACATCCTTGATGAAAAACTGATCCAGAGCGTTCTGGACCTCAGACTGGGGCAAAGGTTCATCTTCCATCAGAACAACGACCCTAAGCACACAGCCAAGATAACAGGACTGGCTACGGGACAACTCTGTGAATGTCCTTGAGTGGCCCAGCCAGAGCCCAGACTTGAACCCGATTGAACATCTCTGGAGAGATCTGAAAATGGCTGTGCACCGACACTCCCCATCCAACCTGATGGAGCTTGAGAGGTCCTGCAAAGAAAAATGGGAGAAACTGCCCAATAATAGGTGTGCCAAGCTTGTAGCATCATACTCAAAAAGACTTGAGGCTGTAAT
Organism: Lithobates sylvaticus; assembly: GCA_028564925.1. Classification (NCBI taxonomy): domain Eukaryota; kingdom Metazoa; phylum Chordata; class Amphibia; order Anura; family Ranidae; genus Lithobates; species Lithobates sylvaticus. The sequence continues at coordinate 16,826,215 of CM053032.1, read as the reverse complement.
TGGTGCCAAAGGTGCTTCACCAAAGTATTGAGCAAAGGCTGTGAATACTTCTGTACATGGGATTTCTTTGTTTGTTTTTTTATTTTTAATAAATTTGCAAAGATTTCAAACTTCTTTCAAGTTGTCATTATGGGGGATTGTTTGTAGAATTGTGAGGAAAATAATGAATTTAATCCATTTTGGAATAAGGCTGTAACATAACAAAATGTGGAAAAAGTGAAGCGCTGTGAATATTTTCCGGATGTGCTGTAAAAGAAGGGGAATGGAAGCCAAGCGCGTTTCGAGGGAGCAGCGCTTTCAGGTGCCAACACACCTTCCCCCTTCATCAGGGTTTGTAATCGTTATTAGAGCTTGCATGGACTCAGAGAAACAAGTTACCGGGGAAATCTGTATTAAACGAGGGTGTTTGCTCGTGGAACATCAGTAAAAACTGGTATTCCGTGCCTCAGGGGGTCATTTTCGGCTACTCTTGTTAACTGACAACCCACCAGCAAACAAGCTAGATTTAATACAGATTTCCCCGATAACTTGTTTCTCTGAGTCCTTACAAGCTCTGATAACAACTTCAAGCCCTAATGAAGGGGAAGTATGTTGGCCTCTCAAAACGCGTTAACCCTCTGTGACAGACCTAGCCGGGACACAGGCTTTTTGAGAGGACTAAATGCGAGCCTCTTGCCAACCGATTATGGGCCCTGGATTTTAAGGGTCACAGGGTGAATGAGAACCCCACTATAATCTGTGCTAGTCAGATTCAATTGCAGGGTTAATTAGCACATACAACAATAGGTGAAATACTCTTTAGAATCTGTGTCAAGATAGACTGGACTCATTTGCATTATACAAGACAACAGACAGGTGGCTGGAGTTGATGATATTAGCATCTAACATGTGTGAAGCTTGGTGACAACAAGTCTGACCTGTAGTGAAATCCTGATGGGCACAGAGTCACATCGGCTGCTTAAAGGGATTAGTTAATTAGCTCATGTTAATTTGTTACAGGTGTATTGTTAGAGTAAAATGATCAGGAGGGGGGGGGGTCTCCTCTTCTACTGTATATAAATACTTGTCAGTTTGGTTCTAATAAAACAGTCCATGTTGGCACTAAGCAAGTCTTGTCTCGTTTAGTGCTTGGGAGCGGTTGGAATATCTGAGATCCATATTCAGACTGGGAGGAAGTGGTATATGGCGAAAGCACTCAAGAGGAGTGTGGGAGCGTTTCGTCACACCCTCTAAATGCATTCCACTTGTATTCTCCTTTTACCTGCACTGTTTTCAGTTGGTGACAGGGTCTCTTTAATATTTGTTCTTGTATCTCTTATTTCTCCTGTACCGGGCGCCTCGTCTCCACAGAGAAGTGTGTGTGTAAAGAGCGAATGCTGGGCAGCATGATGGACTTCTGTCAGATGAAATACGCCTACGGTGAGTACCGGTTCTTATGTTCATAAGGGTCCAGAGAACCCGTCTGTGTTATTAACAAATCAGATTCTAGCAACCATGTTTCCAGCTTTGGTTGTATTTTAGGTTTTGGTAGAGGTTGGAGAGTCCAAGAGGAACTATAGCAGCGGTGGTCCATTTTCTTGATATGAGGGGCCTCAAGTGTGTCTTCTGACATCACCTAACGGGCCACACATAAAATTCAGTGAATATTCATTATCAAAGACAGCAGACACACAAGAGATTATGGTCAAAGATTATAGTTATGATTCAATAGATGGTCAGAGACTACAGACACGATACAAGAGATGGTCAAAGACTACAGCGATGATACAAGAGATGGTCAGAGACTGCAGACATGATACAAGAGATGGTCAGAGACTGCAGGCATGATACAAGAGATGGTCAGAGACTAAAGACCTGATACAAGAGTTGGTCAGAGACTGCAGACATGATCAGAGACTGCAGACATGATACAAGAGATGGTCAGAGACTGCAGACATGATACAAGAGATGGTCAGAGACTGCAGACATGATACAAGAAATGGACAGAGACTGCAGACATGATACAGGACTCAGGAGATAGTCAGAGACTACAGACATGATGAAAGAGATGGTCAGAGACTACAGACACGATACAAGAGATGGCCAGAGACTACAGACATGATACAATAGATGGTTAGAGACGGCAGACAAGAGATGGTCAGAGACTGCAGGCATGATACAAGAGATGGTTAGAGACTGCAGGCATGATACGAGAGATGGTCAGAGACTACAGACATGATACAAGAGATGGTCAGAGACTACAGACACAATACAAGAGATGGTCAGAGACTGCAGACATGATACAAGAGATGGTCAGAGACTACAGACATGATACAAGAGATGGTCAGACTACAGACACGATACAAGAGATGGTCCGAGACTACAGACATAATACAAGAAATGGACAGAGACTGCAGACATGATACAGGACTCAGGAGATAGTCAGAGACTACAGACACAATACAAGAGATGGTTAGAGACTACAGACACAATACAAGAGATGGTTAGAGACTACAGACATGATACAAGAGATGGTCATAGACTGCAGACATGATATAAAAGATGGTTAGAGACTGCAGACATGATATAAGAGATGGCCAGAGACTGCAGACATGATATAAGAGATGGCCAGAGACTGCAGACATGATACAAGAGATGATCAGAGACTGTGAACATGCTATAGAATTTGTTGGAGGCTGGGGACATGCTTCAGGAGTAATTGAGAGGAGACATATTACACGAGACTGCAAGAAATCCCTGCTACCAGGGCAATAGGGAAACACAGATTAGTGTCTTTAGGGGCCCAGAGGGCCGCACAAAAAGCCACATATGGTCCCTGGGCCGAGAAGATTTTATCCAGCCCACGGCTGGCTCCAGTGGCATATCCTCAATGTTGTAAAGCACTGCTGTGCATAGAGGGTCTAGGGCCTCTTCCCCACAACCCTGGCCACTGGTTGTGGGGGTCTTCGGGTGGGGAGCTTATCAGAATCTGGAAGCATCCTTTAACAAGAGAGCCCCCAGATACTGTGACTGAGCGGATGAAGAAAATGAAACGCCCGTGTGAAAAGAGGCCTAAAGCTTCAATAAAAAGGAAGCAGTAGCTGGATGCAGCTGCTGTTCAGCTGACAGTTTTCCATCCGGCTCCTTTAATTTTTCAATGGAAGGATGCTCAGCGGGAGGTGGCCGACAGGGCCACACGTGGAGCGAATTTCAGTAGATTCTCCAGGAACCAACTAAAATTTGCACGGGTTACGGCCAGTTCTTAAAGCTTCAGTTGCATTTAAGGCATGCTAACTAGCATTTAAGGCATGCTAAAACGACACAAGAATACTGACTGAGAGGCCAGCTTAGCATGCCTGAAGCGCACTTAAAGGTGCCTTCAGTGGTTCGTCAGCCTCATGAATCAGGACCAGAGGGTTTTACTTTTGTGTGATCTAACCTTTTAACATACAGCAATACCCCAAGTCCTTCTTGTATGTGAGCATCCTTGCTAATGACCGCCCCAACTGAAATTGACGTAATGCAGACAAAGCCGTTGTCAGCGGGGGGTTTAAATCTAATGCCACATGCAATTAAGATCTCAAGAGTAGTCCAGCTTTGTCAAGGCAATTTTTTTTTTATATACAAATCTGTAACACATAGAGGTTCATTTACTAAAATGGGTCAGTGCAATATCTGCTGCAGCTGTACATGGGAGCCAATCAGCTTCTAACTTCAGCTTGTTCAGTTAAGTTTTGGCAATAAAACCCGGAAGCTGATTGGTTTCTATGCAGAGCTGCACCAGATTTTGTAAATCTCCCCCCATAGACTTTCTCAGTATGCTTACGACATTATCACAGCAGCCTGGGGATGCGGTAAATCACGCGTGCGCTGTAACTGGACCTAAGGATCAGCTCACAGTTCTGTGACGGAGGCAGTGAGCCAATCACAGGAGCAGGGTGGAGGAGGAGGAGGATCCTGGAAGCCCCCAGCTACTAATTGCATTCCGTTGCTACAGTGAATGGAATCTCGATGTGAATTTTATCGGACAGATACAGATAATCATAGAAGCTGTAGGCTGAAATTGAAAAGTAGTAGGGCTGTTACTGATTAAAATTTTCGTGTTCGATTAATCGATTTTTTTTCTTTAATCGATTAATCGACTAATTTCGATTAATTGTAACGCGCATACAGATCCAACTACTTCTAGCTGATCTCCTTGCATTGCAGCTCTGCATTAGTCAGTGGTAAATGTGGTATACACTATATACAATCACCCAACACTAGTTAGTTTCCACAATCCATGACTTAACTTCACAGTTCACACAAATACGTTTTACATTCAAACTGTAGCACTGACGTAAGTCATTTTTTTTTTCCACAGTAGCGTGACAATCCCTCCACCTCCGGTCTAACTAATCACTCTCACCTTATGGCATGGACCCCTGTGCAAACAGCTGGTCATGCAAGCGGGTATCAAAAGGGTTAACACGGACCATAAACTTCTCTCACGTCTCCTTAGATCTCAGCAAGGACGCAGGTCATGGGTAGAAAGAAAAGATCTAAGTGCTCACCGCTTAAGTATAAGATAACATTTTTGTGTTCAAACACAAACTACTCACATAAAGATGATAAAAACGCAGCATGTAAAGCCGACAATCGTGTTAGTTCCGCAGGGCAGCAGCGGGTGACGTCATGCGTAGCTCCTCCCCTGTACGCGTTACGTTCAATCAGAACTTCAACGTCACCGGACTCCTCCCCCTTCCCTTCCTTAGCAGACGGAGGCACTTGGGGAAGGGGGGAGGAGTCTGGTGACGTTGATGTCCGTGACGTCACTGCATCTCCGATGGAACTCCCTGAAGCCCCGGAAGCCGGCAGGGAGGTGAGTACCGATTAAAAGAATTTGGATCGATCAAAAAAATGTATTGATTAATCAAGGAATTAATCTTTAATTTCCACGGCCCTAAAAAGTCGTTTTTAAAATATCAATACAATACATTTTGAAAATGGCGTGTAAGGCAATCTTATCTATTGTGTGTGTTCAACAAAGCTGTGCCTCCATTGGTCGTACACTCTCACAGTATGTAAATTATAACAGGCAGGACACACTAATGGTAACAGAAAGATATTTTAATGATCAATAATAAAAAATAAGCCAACACGTTTTTGTCTGTTCACTTCCCCTTCATCAGGGCTTTAAAAGAGAAGTATGGGGTTTGGGGATTTCTCTTAGATTCATACTTACCTAGGTAGATGCTGCATCTGTCCCCCCTCCCCACGACTCTAACACTGAAAACTGATCGATCAAACACCGCCGATCGCTCGGTTCTCAAAGCTCCCTGAGCAGAGAGCTGCTGACAGTCAGTTACCAGCTCTCTGGACTGTCCTCATCCCTCGTTCACTGGAGCGCTGGGCTGTGGAGGGTGCGGGGGCGGCCGGCTCAAGGCTCTCAGTGGCTTGCTGGGTGCTGGTCCAGGCATGTTGGTGGATCCCGGCCATATGGTCGCGATCCTTCCCGGACCAGGACCGGCTTGGTGACATCAGCTGACAGTGGGCTTCAGCCTGCTGTCTGCTGAAAACGAGTCAGAGGAGTGCAGAACGAACTTTGGCTGCACTTATCCTTTAAGCGGCCCACATTGCTCATTCTTAACCCCTTAAAGACAACACCCACACCATAATCCCCCACCCCCCCCCCACCAAATGGTTTGGACCAGTGCACAAAGCAAGGTCCATAAAGACATGGATGAGGGAGTTTGGGATGGAGGAACTTGATTGACCTGCACATAGTCTTGACCTCAACCCGATAGAACACCTTTGGGATGAATTAGAGCGGAGACTGCGAGCCAGGCCTTCTCGTCCAAGACAGTGTCTGACCTCACAAATGCGCTTCTGGAAGAATGGCCAAGCATTCCCATAGACACACTCCTAAATCTTGTGGACAGCCTTCCCATAAGAGTTGAAGCTGTTATATCTGCAAAGGGTGGGCCAACTCAATATTGAACCCTACAGACTAAGACTGGGACGCCATTAAAGTTCATGTGCGTGTAAAGGCAGGCGTCCCAATACTTTTGATAATATAGTGTAGCTTGCTTTTCACAGCATGTAAGAAAATGGGACGTAGTACTACATGTACTTTGTGCCCTGGGGGGGGGGGGGGGGGGGGGGGGGGGGGGGGGGGACACAGAACACTGTAATATAAAAGGAAAGCAGACGTCCTCCTCCCTCCATATATTCTTCTGAACTTTCACAATTTTTCACTGCAGTTTCGGTGTCGTGAAAACTCTCCACTTTGTTCATCCCTAACGGGGTGGCCCTTTTCTTCTGATAGAGATGGTGGGTGATATCTAATGAGCCTTTCTGTCTTCCTATCAGTGATAAAAGCTCGGATCTTGTCCGCTCACGACAAAGGCACCCACGCTGAGGTGGTGGTGAAAGTCAAGAAGGTCTTGAAATCCGGCAAAGTCAAGATTGGAAGAAACAACCGGAGCATCTATCCGGAATCGTGGACCAACCGTGGATGCACCTGCCCCATCCTTAACCCAGGTATGTTCCCGGGGGGTGAGGAGCCACCATGCAGCATATGATCCAGGCAGATCTCCACGCTGTCACCTGTAATGGAAGGGCGACGGTTGCTTCCCTTCAGTCTTGCACAGTTGTAGCGGCTCCTCTCCTGGACTGAAAAGGCTTCCTCTGATTTCACCGCACACTGTGAGCTTCTCACAATGTGCATTAGAAGCTGTAGGAAGTCAGATAGAGCTCTGCCTCATTTCCTGGCTGGAGGATGTCCAGCATTATCTAGGCCAGTGATGGTGAACCTTGGCACCCCCAGATGTTTTGGAACTACATTTCACCATGATTCTCATACACTCTGCAGTTTAGTGGAGCATCATGGGAAATGTAGTTCCAAAACATCTGGGGTGCCAAGGTTCGCCATCACTGATCTAGGCCCATCCGCCCAACCTGTCCCCTTTCTGAGGGAGTCAGAAGGGTGCCCCTGGTGAGGACGGGTGCTGCACTGGTCTGGCCGGAGGTCATCCCGGCCTTTTGGCTAGGATTGGTGTGGTCGCTGTTCCCGTCAGCATCCAGCGGAGGAGCTGTCACCCTGACCTTTGGAGCGGGTCGGGGTGTTGCCATGCAAATCCACTGGTATGATGGGGGGCCTGGAAGGCTATTATCGGAGGGGACCGTATTTGGCATCTGCGGTTCTCCCCGAGAAAACCAGAAGGGCTCACTATCTGGCAATGACGGAGGTTGCACTGGTCCGGCTGAAGGGCTGCGGCCCAAAAGAAGCCTGTGGTGCCCCTGGAGTGGCAGTCCAAGGGTGCCGTAACTTCACTGTGAGTGAGGGTCACTTTGTGTTGCGGCACCAAGGTCAGTGCACTACCACACACTTTTTTTCATACCTGCCCCTTGTGCCGGGCCTTCTTTAGCTTGATGCAGATAACGTATTGAGGTTAAGAAAAAAAAACATTTTGAGCTTTGAACCACGTTAACCACTTCAAGCCCCGGAAGGATTTACCCCCCTTCCTGACCGGAGCACTTTTTGCGATTCGGCACTGCGTCGCTTTAACTGACAATTGCGCGGTCGTGCGACGTGGCTCTCAAACAAAATTGGCGTCCTTTTTTCCCCACAAATAGAGCTTTCTTTTGGTGGTATTTGATCGCCTCTGCGGTTTTTATTTTTTGCGATATAAACAAAAAAAGAGCGACAATTTTGAAAAAAACACATTATTTTTTACTTTTTGCTATAATAAATATCCCCCAAAAATATATATAAAAAAACTTTTTTTTTTTCCTCAGTTTAGGCCGATACGTATTCTTCTACATACTTTTGGTAAAAAAAAAAAATCGCAATAAGCGTTTATTGATTGGTTTGCGCAAAAGTTATAGCATTTACAAAATAGGGGATAGTTTTATGGCATTTTTATTAATAATTTTTTTTTTTACTAGTAATGGCGGCGATCATTGATTTTTCTCGTGACTGCGACATTATGGCGGACACATCGGACAAGTTTGACACATTTTTGGGACCATTGGCATTAATACAGCGATCGATGCTATAAAATTGCACTGATTACTGTAAAAATGTCACTGGCAGTGAAGGGGTTAACCACTAGGGGGTGGAGAGGGGTTAAGTGTTCCTAGGGGCGTGTTTCTGTCTGGGGGCGTGGCTGTGTGTGACACCACACTGATCGCTGCTCCCGATGACAGGGAGATGACAGGGAGCAGGCGATCAGTGTGCTGTCATTAAGCAGAACGGGGAGATGCTGTTTACATTGGCATCACGTGGGTATCCCCGCGGGCACGGTCACAGAGCTCGCGGCAGGCGAAATTCAAAGTAACGTACGGGTACATTACTTTGCCCAGCCGTGCCATTCTGCTGGCGTAAAAGTACAGGAGTCGGTCGGGAACCGGTTAACCACTCCGGCTTTTTCTGGCACTTTTTGTTTAAATCAGTATTTTTTGCTAGAAAATTACGTATAACCCACAAACATCCTTTTTTTTTTTTTTAGCAAAGACCCTAGGGAATAAAATAGCGATCATTGCAATTTTTTCGCACGCGGTTTTGCAAATGTAATTTATTTGGGAAAAAATACACTTTAATGAATTCGAAAAATAACAAAACAAAATAGTTAGCCCAATTTGTATAATGTGAAAGATGGTGTTACACCGAGTAAATAGATGCCTAACATGTCATGCTTTAAAACTGCGCACGCTCGTGGAATGGCGACAAACTACGACACTTAAAAATCTCCAACGCCTTTACGGGTTACCTGTTTAGAGTTACAGAGGAGATCTTTTGCTAGAATTATTACTCTCACTCAAACGATTGTGGCGATGCACGTGTGTGGTTCAAATACTGTTTTACATATGCGTGCGCGACTTGCGTATGCGTTCGCTTCTGCGCACGAGCACAATTTGAATTTTCTTTTTTTTTTTTTTATATTATTTATTTTATTAAATTTTTTTACACTGTTCCTTTAATTATTGTTATTTATTTATTTTTTGATCACTTTAAACACTGTAAACATCCCTTCTAATAGAAATAAGGATGACCGGTCCCCTTTATGCAGAGATCTGGGGTCAAAAAGACCCCAAATCTCTTCTTTACCTTTTAAAAGCAAAAAGATAAAAAAAAAAAAATGTTGAAATTTTGCTTTAAAAAAAATAAAAAATAATTCTCTTCCAGCCTGGACCGGAAGTGATGTCACGACGTCGGCTCCGTTCCTCCAAGGCCAAAGAGTTGATCAAAGAGTGTCAACTCCTTGATCGCCTATGGGAGCAGCCGGCCGCAACGCCGGATCGTTACAGCAAACTATGTCTTTCCTTTTGGGATAAAGGATTTATATAAATAAATAAAAGCTGATCATTTTAAGCACCCCCCTGTCAGTGGCAAATGGTTAGTCTCATCCCTGTAACTGCTACATCTACAGGACAGCTTCTGGACTTACTAAATAAAGGAAAGAAAGTTTTAAAAGAAAACAAATGCAGCCACATGTAAGAATTTGAAAGCTGCAATATAATAAATGTTTGCTTTTTGGTTTACTAGCATATGCAGCGTGAGTATGAAACATAACAGTGCGACTCTGGGCGCCGGTCGTGCCCACACAGCATGGCACAAGCCTCATCTGCTCCTCGGAGGGTCAGCAGTGGGCACCCCGCAGCGAATACCAGTTTTCTATTCTCTCCCAGAAACTGCCGGCAGACACAGTGCCCTCTCTGTTCCCACACGTCTGTGCCGCGCGGGGGGGGGGGGGGGGAACCAGATCACTCGCTTCTGTCTCTTGTCCAAAACGTTCATTCTACAAGCGGAGCTGAATGAATCGGCCCGTTCATTAGACGTGAGCTGGCAGGGCAGCCTATCCATCTCCGCTGGATCAGAGGCTCTAACACTCGTCATTGTAAAGAGAGTAGCCTCTGATCGCACTGGGCGGCATTTGATTGGCTGTACCTGCACATGGCATAGCATGGCATGGCAGGATGGGAAGGAGGGGGGGGGGGGGTGTGGAGGGTTAATATGGGTGAAAAGTTCTGCTTTTGACCTGCTTTGAGCATCTTCTGCAAAGCTGTGTTCTGGTTCACATACTGTAGATCTCCCCTGCAGCTGCAGCCGTGGTAAAGTGCTGACTGGATATTGCCAAATGTGATGTTTTCCTTTTCTATGATGAATGTAACTTTCACCACGCATTTTGTACTATATTTTCTGTGGATAGATGTAGGAAGGGCTACAACCCCCAGTGAGCTTTTATTGCTGCCTGTGTCCCACTGCCCATATGTGCAATGCAGAGCCATTCATTGTGAAGAGGATCCAATGTATTTTACTATGGAGCCCAATGCACAATGCTACACAAGTGTTGTGGTGCAATGAGTTTTCAAAAATGGTGATTTTTTTTTCATCTGTTAGCCATAATAAGTTTGCGGCCTTGAAGTATAACTAAGGCCTGGTTCACACTGGGGCGACAATCGCTACAACTTTGAGTCCACAAGTCGCATGACATGTAAAAATCAATGTTTCCCTATGAGAGCCGTCTTAAAGGGGTTGTAAACGCTCAAGGTTTTTAGCCTTGCGTTAAGGTGAAAAACCTCCTGTGATGCAGCCCCACCCCCCCCAGAGCCTCCCTTTTACTTACCTGAACCCAGTCTTTCCAGCGACGGGGACGAGCACACCAGCTCCAGCCGATGTCTTGGGTCCTGATTGGATAGAATGATAGCAGCGCAGCCATTGGCTCCTGCTGCTGTCAATCAAATCCAATGACGCGGGAGCCGGGGGTGGGCCCGAGTCCTGCTATCTGTGCCAATGGACGCAGCAGCAGGTCACGGGAGCGCGCCCGCACGAGTCCCCCGAGGTAGTGCAGCTCTCCAACGGGGCACTCGAGAAGAGGAGGAGCCAGGAGCGCCGCTGAGGGACCACAGAAGAGGAGGATCGGGGCCAACTGCACAGAGGAGGTAAGTATGCCTCTTTTTTTTTTTTAAATGAACCTTTACATATCCTTTAAATGGTCCGACTTGTGTCGATCCGACTTTTGAAAAGGCTCCTGCACTACTTTGGTCCAACTTGGGTCCAATTTCAGCCCATTGAATTTAATGGAAGTCGCATCCAAGTCAGATCAGCATCTTAAAGAGGAAGTAAAGCCTCTGAAAAAAATAAAAAAAAATAAAATACAGCCTGCAAGACAAAGGCATAATGAGCTACTATGCATAGCATAGTAGCTCATTATGAATTACTTACCTGAGATCGAAGCCCCCGAATCGGCCCTCATCCGCCCTCCTCCGACGTCGCCATCTATCCCGGAGTGACTTCCGGGTTATCGCGGCTCCGGCGCTGTGACTGGCCGGATCCGCGATGACGTCACTCCCGCGCATGGGTGCTGGTGCCACCACTAATGGCATGATCGCCGTTAGAAGTGGCACGCTCAGTGCGCCTGCGCCCGATGTCTACGGCACAAGTCCACAATCTCATGCTTACCAGCTGCGATCGCGGCTTTGTTTACATCCGCGATGGCCTCTGATGGTCATAGAGATCTGGTCACCGGTAATCTCTATGCTGGTCATCCGGCGGTGGATGTTTTTTTCCTCCGGGGTCCCCGATGGCACGGGAGAGCCCGGAGAAGCACCGGGTGGCGGCGGGAGGGGGGGGAATGTGCCCACCCGTCACCTGTAAGAACGATCAAGCGACGGAACTGCTGCTATGATCATTCTTATGGTGCACAGAATCGCCGGCTGAATTCAGATATTCCCACTGAAAGTCAAAGACGTCATATGACGTCCTTGGGCGGGAAGTGGTTAAGGGACATAGTTAAATAAAACTTGAGCCAATTCCCCCCCCATACACTGTACAGACCCCTCAAGTACAGCACTACCGACCTCCCCCAGTAGAGACCCCTCAGTACAGACACCCCCACACCCATCCTTCCCAGTACAGACCTCTTGGTAAAGACACTAACCCTGTCCTCCCCCCCATCTCCTCTCAATACAGCAACAATTCAGAGTGAGGGGAAGTCCTTCCATCGGCTCTGTGAGGATGAGCCTCCCCTTGCCTCTGAACTCCCACCATCAGCAGAGCAATGGGTGCCAACCCACCAGGGGCCCAGCTGATATTTGTTTTTGGTGTTGCACCATGCAGCCACAGAAACCCCAGAGAGTCAGCACCTGGTTGGTTCCACACCTTCCTTAGTACGCTATTGGCCTTGTGTAACTTTTAGTACAGGTGGTCTTTAAAGGCTTGGTCAACCCAAAAGTCACATTTCAGTTTTGGTAGATGTTGGAGATTTAACCCCCCCTGATGGTTTTAGTTATCCTTTGGGAGCTCTATTGGGGAGATCTCTTCCTTGAGTTCCCAGGTCTGCACATCTGCTGTGCCCACTATGAGGGATTTCCACCAACCTTGTGGGATTTTGTATTTATTTTATGCTGTGGAGAATGTAACAAGAGGAGGTGGAACACACAAAGATGGGAGCCCTCAAAAGTCCCATATGGACGGGAACAACGTCGGGAATAGTGGTGGGGAGATCTCACTTTTGGAGCATCCAAGACATATAAAAAGCCAGGGGCTGACTTAGTCCAGGCTGTGACCCCATACAAAAGATTAAGGGTTCAGCTCCAGCATCTGGTAGGTCCTCATCTACTGTCAACTACTGGGAGTGCAGGCAGGGAAAGGGCTTGTCACAGCTCCATAGAAGTCAATGAAGGAAATAAAGAAAATCCCAAGAAACGCATATCGCACAAAACACTAGTGTAAGAAGTAGAAGCAGCCTCAGCCTAGACTCCATCCAGGCCATGCACTGACGCGTTTTGCCAAACATGTCAGGGTGCATGGCCTGCATAGAGTCTGGGCTGGGACTGCTTCTTATGCCGCGTACACACGGTCAGAATTTTCCGATGGAAACAGTCCGATGGGAGCTTGTCATCGGATTTTCCGACCGTGTGTATGCCCATCGGTCTTTTTCTGTCGGATTTTCCGACGGACTTTGGATTGAGAACCTGTTCTTAATTTTTCAGACAGAAGACCTTTCCATCGGATTTTCCGATCGTGTGTATGCAATTCCGACACGCAAAATTCCGACGCATGCTCGGAAACAATTTGACGCATGCTCGGAAGCATTAAACTTCCCTTTTATAGTGCTGTCGAACGTTTTTTAAGGCGTGGTGTTATTGACCGTCGGAATTTGGTGTGACCGTGTGTAGGCAAGACAGTTTGAGCGAAATTCCGTCGAAATTCCGACGGGAAAACCATCAGAGCTTTTTCCGACGAGAATTCCGACTGTGTGTACGTGGCATTAGAGGTTTTGTGTGATGTGCGTCTCTGGAATTTTTTCTTCACTTAGTCCAGGCTGTGCATATACCTTATCGTGGGATGGGCTGGCCCTTTACATGACATGGAAAGAACAATCTTCAGCCAGTTAAGTAACAATTTTATTTTATTTTTAGGCACAGACTACTTGATTGCCGGACCAGAAGACAGTCGGACCAACAAACTGATTGTCAACATGAACAGCCTAGTCAAGCCTTGGAAGGCGGTTTGGGCAAAACAAGCCGTCGATTTTATCCGGTCAGGCTGCAAATAGTTATTGGCCCTTCTGAGGAGAAGATGGAAGTATCTTCTCTTCCCTTGGCACTTGACTTTAGCAGGACGTCTTGTACAAGCCCAACTCCGGCAGTAGCATAGACTTCACTACAAGAAGGAACTAACTGCGCAGCCTCCACTGGCAAGCTTTGCGTGTCTTGGATAGACAAGCTTCTCGATAGACACCTGTCTCACATGGCTTGAAATTTCAGTACGTGGTCTGTGGGAGCACCAGATGATGCACCAAACTGACTTTTTTTTTTTAAGTTCCTGTAGCCAATGATATCAGGTGCTTTCTGGAAAAGTGCTGGAGGATGTTTACATGTTATCCTGGCTGTTTTGTACCTGGATTTTTCCAAAAAATGTAACATTTCACATGAAGGAGTTTACAGGTTCGCCAATTAACAGGACATCTAAGGACGTTCTTATAGTAGGTCCAACAATCAAAAGGAGATCCAAGGACGTTCTTATAGTAGGTCCACCAACCATAAAGAGGTCCAAGGTCATTCTTATATTAAGTCCACCAATCAAGACAAGATCCTTATAACAACAGTTTCACCAATTGGGAGGAGATCCAAGAATGTTCTACTAGTAGGTCCAGCAATCAAGAGAAGATCTGAGAACATTCTTGTAGTAAGTCCACCAGTCAAAAGGAGGTGCAAGGATGTTCTTATATTAAGTCCACCAATCAAGATGAGATCCAAAAATGTTCCTATAATAGGTCCGCCAATTAAGAGGAAATCCAAGAGACATTCTTATAACAGGTCCACCAATTAAGAGGTGATCCAAGGATTTTCTAATAGTAGGCCTCTTATTCAAGAGAGGATCTGAGAACATTCTTATTGTAGGTCCACCAATCAAAAGGAGGTCCAAGGATGTTCTTATATTAAGAGTCCACCAATCAAGACAAGCTGCAAGGATGTTCTTATAATAGGTCCGCCATTTAAGAAGAAATCCAAGGGACGTTCTTATAATAGGTCCAACAATTAGAAGAAGATCCAAGGATGTTCTACTAGTAGGTCCATCAATCAAGAGAAGATCCGAGAATGTTCCTATAGTAAGTCCACCAATCAAATGGAGATCCTGGGACGTTCTTATAAATAGGTCCACCAATCAAGCCGGGATCCAAGGATGTTCTTATAATAGGTTTGGCAATTAAGTGAAGATCCAAGATGTTCTTTTAGCAGGCTCATACAATCAAAAGGAAATCCAAGGGACGTTCTTATAACAGGTCTACCAATCAAGAGAAGATCCAAGGACTTTCTAATAACAGGTTGACCAATCAAGAGACTATTCAAGGGATGTTCTTAGTATAGGTACAAGAGAAACCAAAATCACAGTGAAATGGAAAGGACGGTTATCACTTAAAATGGCAACACTATGGGGGTTATTTCCGAAAAGGCAAAATCCACGTTGCACTACAAGTGCACTTGGAAATGCAGTGGCTGTAAATCTGAGGAGTAGATCTGAACGGAGGGGAAGCTCTGCTGATTTTATCATCCAATCATGTGCAAGCTAAAATGCTGTTTTTTAATTTTCCTTGCATGTCCCCCTTGGATTTACAGCGACTTCACTTCTAAGTGCACTTGAAAGTGCAAAGTGGATTTGCCTTTAGTAAATTAACCCCATTGAGTTTATATTTTATCTTGCCTTTGGCTTCTCGCAATTGAATGCACCACCAAAGTAATGTCCAGCTTTTCCCGAACTGCTTTGTAAATAAAGGTTATGTGTAACCTAGTCATCTGCTGGGATAATGAGTAATGAGTAATGACATAAAGTGCACTTGTTTTTCACAGACAGTGATGACAACCATGGAATGGCACGCAGGGCATTGTTGCCGATGTAGGTGATGCCACCATGGCATTAAATGGCTGCAGCAACAATAATGAGAGCACATTCATAGGAAGAAGAAAAAGGGGGCGCTTTAGTCAGATGACAGCAACATTAAGGGGTTAGTTCAGATTTTCACAAAAAATGAAAAAGTGAACTAGCTCACAACACCCTCCCTGCCCCTGCGGTCCCCGCAGGATGTACCTTTTATGATCCTCATCTTCTGCTACCCTCTCTAGGTGGTATAACAGTCCAGCAGTTGAAAATATCATTACACAGCACCGGAGGCTGAGCAACAGCATAATGTGAGCATTGGCAAGCGCTCATTGGTCAGCGCTGGCAATGTGACCACCTTGACCAATAAAAATTATTTTCAGGCTCGTTTCTTCAGGGGCGGCATCTGGGAAAAAGAAACAGATTCTCATTGGCCGTTATGATCACTTGGCCATCACTAACAAAAAAAAAATAATATATATATATATATATATATATATATAGTTTGACTTTATTATTTATTTATTACAGGTACTTATATAGCACTGTCAATTTACACAGTACTTTACATATACATTGTACATTCACATCAGTCCCTGTCGTCAAGAAGCTTACAATCTAAGGTCTCCAACTCACATTCATATATACACATACTAGGGCCAGTTTAGACAGGAGCCAGTTAACCTATCAGCAAGTCTTTGGAGCGTGGGAGGAAACTGGAGCACCCGGAGGAAACCCATGCAGGCACAGGGAGAACATGCAAAATCTATGCGGGTAGTGCCATGGTTGATATTTGAACCAACCAATTTTCTGGACCATTACACCAGCTGGAGAGAGCAGCAGAATTATCATATCATTTAAGGATCATAAAAGGTACTTGTAGTTGGGATCAGAAGGGTGGGGAGGGTATTGGTAGTCCATCTTTTAATTCTTGTGAAAAGGAAAACTAACCCTTTAATGCAGAGCTAGCATCAGATATACATTATATTGGCAAAAGTATTGGGACGCCTGCTTTTACACACACATGAACTTTAATGGCATCCCAGTCTTAGGCCTGATTCACACCTATGCGTTTTTAGTGCTTTTTGCATTTTGCAGATTTGCACTACAGAAAGTGTTCCATAGGAAACCATGTTAAATGGACTGTAGTGCAAATCTGCAAAATGCAAAAAGCATTAAAAATGCCATAGGTGTGAATCCAGCCTTATGCCCCGTACACACGGTCGGAAAATCCGACCACAAAATCCATCAGATTTTTTCCCACGGATTTTGTCCGACACTGGTGTTGCATACACACGGTCGGACAAAGTTGTCGGAAAATCCGATCATTCTGAACGTGGTGACGTTCGTTGCCTACGACGGGACTACGTAGAGGCTAGTAGCCAATAGCTTTGGTCTTGTAATGTGATCTGAGCATGCGTGGCACTTTGTCCGTCGGAATTTGCTACACACGATCGGAAAAAGTCCGATAGGACTTTGTTGTCGGAAAATTTGAGAGCAGGAGATAGAACTTTGTCCGTCGGAAAATCCGACGGAAAAAGTCTGATGGAGCCCACACACAGTCGGAATTTCCGACAACATTGTCCGATAGGACAGATTCCATCGGAAAATCCGACCCTGTGTACGGGGCTTGAGGCCTGATTCACACCAATGCATTTTTAGTGCTTTTTGCTGATTTGCACTACAGTCCATTTAACATGGTTTCCTATGGAACACGTTCTGTAGTACAAATCTGCAAAATGCAAAAAGCACTAAAAATGCCATAGATGTGAATCGGGCCTTAGTCCGTAGGGTTCAATATTAAGTTGGTCCTCCCTTTGCAGCTATAACAGCTTCAACTCTTCTGGGAAGGCCGTCCACAAGGTTTAGGAGTGTGTCTATGGGAATGTTTCACCATTCTTCCAGAAGCGCATTTGTGAGGTCAGGCACTGGTGTTGGACGAGAAGGCCTGTCTCGCAGTCACCGATCTAATTCATCCTAAAGGTGTACTCTCGGGTTGAGGTCAGGTCTGTGCAGGCCACTCAAGTTCCTCTACCCCAAACTCGCTAACCCACACTATATTGCCAAAAGTATTGTGCCACCCCTCCAAATAATTTGGTGGAGGGGGGATTATGGTGTGGGGGTTGATTTTCAGGGTTGGGCTTGGCCCCTTAGTTCCAGTGAAGGGAAATCTTAAGGTATCAACATACCAAGATATTTTGGACAATTTCATGCTCCCAACTTTGTGGGAACAGTTTGGGGATGGCCCCTTCCTATTCCAACATGACTGCACACCAGTGCACAAAGCAAGATTCATAAAGACATGGATGAGCGAGTTTGGGGTGGAGGAACCTGACTGGCCTGCACAGAGTCCTGACCTTAACTAGGTACTGGTTATTTCTCCAGCTGCCAGTGCTAAATGGAAGGGTAGCAGAATGCAGTAAAGGTAAGTCTAGTTTGCTGGAGGGGATTTAAAGCAAAGCACTGAATAGGCAAAGCACAGGATTGCTTCAAGGGCATCAACTGTCCACAAGCTTTGTAGAAAATGAATGTGCCTGCTGAATGACTCCTGAGTCTACCGATTCTTTAGAGACACCAAAAGACCCTTCTGAACTTATAAGCTGCCATCAGCATCTACAAATGACAGACTGTCAGAAACCATGAAATCAGGCCGAGACGGAAGTACAGTTAAATCACACTTGTTTAAATAATAAAAGTAAAAAGAACAAACGTAGTCAAAACATAGCCAAAGTTGAGTAACCGGAACGGATAGTCAGCCAAGTCAGAAGTCAGGGATCAAATGTAGTGGAACAGCAAGCAGGATCTGGAGCCAGAAGGGATGTCAGCAAAGCAAGTCTTGAACAGGATCGCAGGAGATAGTTTCTGTGATGTTGACCAAGGCGAAGGCAGAGATCCTCTGGCAGGTCTGACGAGCAGGATATCATCAACAGCTGAATAACTGTGGAGAGAGATAGGAGCTGGTAATTAGCCGACAGCTGAGCGGCCAGCTCAGAGAAGGAAGTGCTGAGCCCACCCCTGACACAGACACATTTAACCGCTTCCCGACCGGCTCATGTACATATACGTGAGCAGAATGGCACGGGCAGGCAAAATCCCGTACCTGTACGGGATTTTTTAAATGCCTGCCCGTGGGTCGCGTGAGCGCCGATAGCGGCGCGCTCGCGACCCGGTCGGGAGCTCCGTGACCCTGGGCGCGGGACCAGCGGACCTGATCGCCGCTGGTGTCCCGCGATCGGGTCACAGAGCTGAAGAACGGGGAGAGGTCTGTGTAAACAAACCTCTCCCCGTGCTTCCTACTCTGCCTGTCATTGATTGGCTGTTCCCGGTCATCGCCCGTCAGCCCCGCCCCCTAATGTAAAAAAAAAAAACACACACGCCACAGCCCATAACCCCTCCCCTCCCCCTAGTGGTTAACCCCTTCACTACAACTGTCATTTATACAGGAATCAATGCATTTAAATAGCATTTATTCCTGTATAAATGACAATGGTCCCAAAAATGTGTCAAAAATGTCCGATGTGTCCGCCATAATGTCGCAGTCACAATAAAAATCGCTGATCGCCGCCATTACTAGTAAAAAAAAAAAAATTAATAAAAATGCTATAAAACTATCCCCTATTTTGTAGACGCTATAACTTTTGCGCAAACCAATCAATAATCGCTAATTGCGATTTTTTTTACCAAAAATATGTAGAAGAATACGTATTGGCCTAAACTGAGGAAAAAAATTTTTTTTTTATATATGTTTTGGGGATATTTATTATAGCAAAAAGCAAAAAATATTGCATTTTTTTTTTCAAAATTGTCGCTCTATTTTTGTTTATAGCGCAAAAAATAAAAACCGCAGGGGCGATCAAATACCACCAAAAGAAAGCTCTATTTGTGGGAAAAAAAGGACGCCAATTTTGTTTTGGAGCCACGTCGCACGACCGCGCAATTGTCAGTTAAAGCGACGCAGTGCCGAATCGCAAAAAGGGGCCTGGTCCTTTGGCTGCAAATTGGTCCGGGGCTGAAGTGGTTAAAGTGGTTGTAAACCCTTCCATATACCCAGTGAAGTGACTGATAAAGAGATGAAACAAATCCTCCTACATAAGTTGTACCTGTCTATCTGCAATTTTCTCTACATCCATTCAAAGTTCTGAATTTATAAAACTTGTCTGAGAGCTCAGAAAACAGGGGGCGGAGAGCTCTGAGCTGATTGGGTGATTGGCCGATTACCCCCTCACACAGCACACAGGAACAGAGGCCACCTACAGTTTGTCCACCTACAAAAAAAATTAAGGGTCTATAATTTTTATCAAAGGTGTATTTTAAATGATAGAGACAGAATATCAACCAAAAATCCAGAAAAACATTAAACAAATGTTATAAATTGAGTA
The DNA here is from genome assembly GCA_028564925.1 of Lithobates sylvaticus. NCBI lineage: Eukaryota > Metazoa > Chordata > Amphibia > Anura > Ranidae > Lithobates > Lithobates sylvaticus. Next base: position 16,806,490 of record CM053032.1, on the reverse strand, counting down.
AAATAAGTATTTGATCCCCAAGCAAAACATGACTTGGTACTTGGTGGAGAAACCCTTGATGGTAATCACAGAGGTCAGACGTTTCTTGTAGGTGGTGATCAGGTTTTGCACACATCTCAGGAGGGATTTTGGTCCTCTCTTCTTTACAGATCTTCTCGAAATCCTTAAGGCTGCTTTCACACTGGAGCGGTGGGGGCGCTGGCGGTAAAGCGGCGCTATATTTAGCGCCGCTTTACCGGCGTTTTAGCGGTGCATTTCGGCCGCTAGCGGGGTGGTTTTACCCCTCGCGAGCGGCCGAAAAAAGGGTCAATACCGCCCGCAAACCGCCGCTGCAGCGGCGTTTTGCGGGCGGGTTCGGCGCGCTCCCCCATTGTTTTCAATGGGACCGGGCGCTATAGGAGCGGTAAATATACCGCTCCTATAGCGAGCCAAAGATGCGCTTGCAGGACATTTTTGAGCGTCCTGCAAGCGCACCGCTTCAGTGTGAAAGCCCTCGGGCTTTCACACTGAAGGAACAGCAACAGCTGTTTCGGGTCGGTTTGCAGGCGCTATTCTTAGCGCAATAACGCCTGCAAACCGCCCCAGTGTGAAAGCAGCCTAAGGTTTCTTGGCTGTCACTTGGCAACTCTAAAGGCCCGTACACACGATCGGACTTTTTGACAACCAACATGCAAATTAGCTGTTTTGGACCAACATCCGACCGCGTGTGCACTCCATCGGACCAACTTTTTCCAGGTTTCATCGGACTTTTGTTGGCTGTGCGAACGGCCCAACTTTCTGCCAACAAAAGTCCGATGGACCAAAGTCCGACCGTGTGTACACAAAACCATCGGACTTTTGTACAAAGTACAAACACGCATGCTCAGAACCAATGCAAAAGATCAGACAACAATATAGAAGCTGACCAAAGGTGGCGCTGGAGTATTCGAACGTCCTCTTTTGAAGTGTCGTCAGTACGTTGAAACATCACTACGTTCGTGTTTGTTGCCTAAAAAGTCAGATCGTGTGTATGCAATACAAACTTGGGGCAAACGCCCTTGGGACAAAAATCCACGGGAAAGTTGGTCCGCGGTCCGATCGTGTGTATGAGGCTTAAGTTTCAGCTCCCTCCATACATTTTCATTGCTTCCCCCTCACTTCTTGTCCTGGTTGGGATCTGAATCTGTCATATTTATTGCTAAGGAAAGGGAAAGAAAAGTGCTGTAACCCCAAAGTTGTTTTTTTTTTTTTTTTTTATTATATTATTGGTAGCATCCAACAGCATGGCAGGCATTGTAGACAGAGAGAGTCTTTGTAATAGGCTGGCAGCCACTGCACCCCGAAGGTTTTCCACAATCACTTTGGGTTGTGATAGGGGATCCAGGAATCTGGAACTGAAACACCGCACCATAATATTCAAGTCCAAACACAAGTTTATTCCAACGAAAGATCGTTTATAAAGTCAACGCGTTTTGGGGGGGGGGGCTGTAACTCCGCCCTCTTCACCAGGACTTAAATATTGGAACCATGTTTGAATCTGGTGCAGCTGTGCATTGTAACCAATCAGCTTCCAGGTTTTATTGTCAAAGCCTTAGGCCCCTTTCACGCTGGGGCAGTTTTCAGGCGGTACAGTGCTAAAAATAGCGCCTGTACACCGCCTGAAAAAAACGGCCCCATTCCCTCCAGCGTGGAAGCCGGCGGCCTTTCACACTGGAGCGGTGCGCTGGCAGGACGGTAAAAAAAAGTCCTGCTAGCAGCATCTTTGAAGCGGGATAGGAGCGGTGTATTCACCGCTCCTACCCATTGATTTCAATGGGACACCGCGTCAATACCGCTGCTACGGCGGCGCTTTGCAGGGGATTTTAACCCTTTTTCGGCCGCTCGCGGGCAGCCGAATACCGCTGCTAAAACGACGGTAAAGCAGCGCTAAATATAGCGCTGCTTTACCGTCACCACGGCTCCCGCCCCAGTGTGAAAGGGGCCTTACTAAGCAAGCTGCAGTAAGAAGCTGATTGGTTACTATTCACAGCTGCACCAGATGCTTTGTGCATTTTCTTTACCACTTAAGGACCGCCTCCTGCACATTTACATCGGCAGAATGGCACATCAACGTACAGGTACGTTGCCCTTTAAGAGCCCAGCCGTGGGTCCTGCGCGCCGCCGGTAGCGCGCTCGCGACCCGGTCCTGAGCTCCGTGGCCGTGGGACCCAATCGTCTGTTACCTGTTATAGAGAAAGACGATCAGTGATGTCACACGCCAAACCACGCCCCCCCTACAGTAAAAAAACACACGTCACACTTAACCCCTCCCCGCCCCCTAGTGGTTAACCCCTTCACTGTCATTTACATAGGAATCAGTGCATTTAAATATTTCTGTATAAATGACAATGGTCCCAAAAATGTGTCAAAAATGTCCGATGTGTCCGCCGTAATGTCGCAGTCACAATAAAAATCGCTGATCGCCGCCATTACTAGAAAAAAAAAAAAAAATTTATAAAAATGCTATAAAACTATCCCCTATCTTGTAAACGCTATTTGTGATTTTTTTTTTTTTACCAAAAATATGTAGAAGAATACGTATCGGCCTAAACTGAGGAAACATTTTTTTTTTAAATATATTTTTGGGGATATTTATTATAGCAAAAAGTAAAAAATATTGAATTTTTTTTCAAAATTGTTGCTCTATTTTTGTTTATAGCGCAAAAAATAAAAACCGCAGGAGGTGATCAAATACCACCAAAAGAAAGCTCTATTTGTGGGAAAAAAAGGAAGCCAATTTTGTTTGAGAGCCACGTCGCACGACCGCGCAATTGTCAGTTAAAGCGACGCAGTGCCGAATCGCATAAAGGGGCCTGGTCCTTTGGCTGCAAATTGGTCCGGTCTGAAAGTGGTTAAAGAGGAAGTAAAGCGCTTTTTTTTTTTCCTGCAAAAGTAAAAGGCATAATGTGCACTGATGAGGTGACACTTATGGGCACTGATGAGGAGGCACTAATATGTCATACCGATGGGCACGGATAGGTGGCACTCATGAGCAGCATTGGTGGGTGGCACTGATGGACACTGAAAGGCAGCAGTGACTGGCATCACTAATATGCACTGATTGGTGGCACTGGGGAGCTTTACTGTACTCGGGGCCCTGATAATCAATGCCCTGATTACATGTCTGGGTGTTCCCTTCAGTGAAATGCCGCTGATCAGCTCTCTTCTCCACACACACTGTCAGCGTGAGGCGATGAGAACCGATCACCAGCATCTCCGTGTTTACATGTGACCGGCTGTGAATGGACACAGCCGATCACATGGTTAAAGAGCCGATTGATCGGCCCTTTACAGAGAACGTGGGTCCTAGCAGCAGCAGGGCGCGGCCGCAATCGCCGCGCACGCGAGAGCAGCCGTTCTGGAGCGTCTTCGTCCCAGAACGAGAGCCGCACTGTCCCTCCGTCATTTGGCGGTGGGCGGACGGCAAGCATTTAAAAGCGGTTGTAAAGGCTGAAGGTTTATTACTTTTATACATTGTAGGCATGAAAGTAAAAAAAAAAAAAAACTTCTGTGTGCTGCCCCCCTCCCCCCCAAAATTTGCACCTGAGCCCCATCTCAATCCAGCGATGTGCACAAGAGTCTCAGCTGTCCCAGAATTCCCTCTCCTCATTGGCTGAGACAGCCGTGAGAGCCATTGGCTCCCTCTGATGTCAATTACAGCCAGTGAGCCAATAAGGAGAGAGCTGGGGCGGGGCCGAGCCACAGCTCTGTGTCTCTTATGGATGCAGAGTGGGGCTTGGGAGTGAGCACGCACCAGTGCCCCCATAGAAAGCAGCTCGCTATTGGGGGCAAGGAGTGCCAGCGGGCGAAACCCAAGAAGAGAAGGATCGGGGCTGCTCTGTGCAAAACCACTGCACAGAGCAGGTAAGTAGGACATGTTTACTTATTTTAAAGTCGAACCTTTAAATAATACTTTAAAGCCCACCTTTCTTGCCACCATGCATGTGTGTTATGTGGGCAGCAAGCCATTGAAGTGCACGCATTCCATACAGCCGATAACGCACTAAAATCAATGGCAACCCTGTCCAGTTCTATCCTGCTAGACTACAGAACACCCCCCTCTTCTGTTACATAAGGGGTTTGTTCTGTAGTCTAGCGGGGAAAAACTGGACAGCACTGACAACACTGCTTGGGATTTCAGTGCCGTAGAGGCAGTATAAAATTCCAGCCTAAACCTAACTAGTCTTAAAAATAAAAATAAAAAGTCCCCTAACACCTATGCCAGGGGTGCCCAACCAGTGGCCCAGGGGCCACAAGTGGCCCGCGGAGCCCTCTGATGTGGCCCTCGACCTCCTGCTCTAAGATGGCAGGTTGGCAAGCCAAGATCACGGGTTGCCAACCTGCCATCCCTGAGCAGCAGTTTTGTGAATGAAGCCGCTGGTAGTGGAAGCAAGTGGCTGCAGAGCAGAGCCACGTAAGCCAATGCTTCCTGTATATCGCCCGCTCCTGTCACAGGCAGAGTGATACCAAATGCACTCCGCCTGGGACACCAACAGCCAGCGATACCAGAATAGAAGATGGTTTTTAAAGGTACATTTACTACTAAATTCACAGTATATATGGATATATCTGTTTTGCAGTGGTTACTGGGCTGCTTTCAAAATGATCCGCAGGTGCAGAGCAGCTGCGGGTTACCTACATTGAGCCATAGACTTCTATTACCTGCAGGTTTGTTGCGCCTTCAGAAAGTGCTCCACACCTGCAGGATATAATAGAAGTTTACGGCAAAGTGCAGCTAACCCACAGAAAATCCACAGGTTCACTGCGCTGCACCCGCGGTTCGGGCAAATCGCAGCGCATCAGTGTGAAAGCAGCCTTAGGCCCCTTTCACATGACTGGTCTGACCCAATCGGATTTACTATTCACCTCTATGGAGCAGCAGATGTAAACGGACTTGTGTCTGTTTACACCCGCCTACCTAAAAAAAATAGAAAGGGATCTGCCCCTTCCGTCTGGGCAAATCAGATTGGATCAGAGGGCCCATAGAGTAGAGTGGGCTGTGTCCGTGGACACGGACCTGTCATCTGATCCGCTCATTGTGGCCCGCGACCAGTTACCAATTCGCTTAAGTGGCCCTCGCTCTTCAAAAGGTTGGGCACCCCTGACCTATGCTGACTAACCTATGTTTGGGTTTATTACACTGGTGCGATGCAGGAAACCCTGCCATACAGTGCCGATTCCCGCATCGCACCTGAATCACACAGTGGTTCACAACGACATCTGCTAACCTCAGGGGGTGCCAATGTAAAATTATTTACACCCCCAGATCGGTTTGCAGAGCGAACTGTCAAATGGTGCAGCAATCGGATTCCAGTGCAGACCAAAAAAAAAAAAAAAGGGGTCCTGCACCATTTTGGTGCGAACACGATGCAATGCGATTTCAGCCGTACAATTTGTATGGCTGAATTCGCATCGCACAGACATTGCATGTGATCTGCACAGCTATGCGAATCACATGCGATGTCTGTGATCGAGTGTGACGCCAGCCTAAAGCAAACCAACTAGTCTTAGAAATTTCTCCTCCCCACTAACCTGTGCAAAAATCACTCTCTCTATAAAGAGAGAGAGATTATATAGATCTATATCTATCTAATTAGATAGATATAGATCTAAGAGGGCGAGAGAGAAAAAATTATGCAAAGCAAACTAGCACATTATGCCTTTTACTTTTGCACAGGGGTCTATGCCATAAGGTGAGAGCGATTAGTTAGACCGGAGGGGGAGGGATTGTCACGCTACTGTGGGAAAAAAAAAATACTTATGTCAGTGCTACAGTTTGAATTTTTTAACAAGAAACAAGAAAGCTACAGTTTGAATTTAAATCGTTAATTCTTTTGATCAGTACTCACCTCTGGCCGGAAATCCGGTGATTGTATATAGTGTATACCACATTTACCACGGACTAATGCAGAGTTGCAATGCAAGGTGATCAGCTAAAAGTAGTTGGATCTGTATGGGCGTTATAATTAATCGAAAATAGTTGATTAAAAAAAAAAAAGAAAAAAAAAAAAAAAATCGATTAATTGAACACGAACATTTTAATCAGTAACAGTCCTAATATATATATATATTGAATATATATATATATATATATATATATATATATATATATCTAAGAGGGCTAGAGAGAGAAAAAAAAATATTATATTATATATATATATATATATATATATTTATATTAGGGCTGTGGAAATTAAAAATGAATTCCTCAATTAATCGTTAATTTTTTTGACCGATCAAAATTCTTTTGATCGGTACTCACCTCTCCGCCGGCTCCGGGGTCTTCAGGGAGTTCCGTCGGAGATCCGGTGACGTCACGTCACCGGACTCCTCCCCCCTATATATATATATATATATATATATATATATATATATATATATATATATATATATATATATATATATATATATATATATATATATATATATATATATACACACACACACACACACACATACACACACACATATACACATATATACACACACACACACACACACACTTACCTATTCTCGGCTCGTTCCTGTTCAGTCATGCGACCCCCCTATGACAGCCGGTGGCGGCTGCAGGGGAGAGTGCTGACATTGTCTGGGGACCCTAAATTAAATAAATTAACTCCTTGTAAAAAAAATAAAAATAAATAGTGGATGAAAAACATAATAAATTATATTTTTCTCCATTTGCTAATAAAAAGAAAAACCAAAGCTCAAAAACGCTGTACAAAAACACCCAAGAATGCCCATACAAACATCCCCCCCAAAAAAAGCCAGAATAAACACTCGAAAACGTGACCCTCAGGTGTGAATGCAGGCTTTGGCAATAAGTCGCATTAGAGTACCGCAGGCACCCTTTATGTCGCACCGATCTGAACGCCTGCCATTGAAAACAAAAGGACTGCGACTCGTCCTGCCACTTTGTGTGTCCAAAGTCGCATGACAAGTGTGAACGGAGCCTGAAGGATGAATTCACTACAATCAGATTTTTGTACTATAAACTAAAAAAACTGTAGTTTTCAGTGTAAGAATCGCACATAAAACACACACATTTAGACGTTTTGCAACAAAAAAAGGTAAAAAGGTTTTAATTTTTTTTTTTCAAGTAGCACACCGGATCACACAGCATACCGGGCAGAGTCTGGCTGATTCAGTGCAGTGTGGAGGAGAGAGGCAGCGGTGAACCAATCGGGTTTCAGGCACAGACAGTACTGGAGAGTGAGAATGTTCTGATTTCAAACGTCTTCTGCTCAGCCTTGGCAAAACAGAGAGGAAGGAATCATCGGGTCCTTAGAGGGCGGAGTCCACCAAAAACCCGCGAGACTGAAGGGACGAATCACCCGGAGGCTTTGAAAATCTCTGGTGGACCCTGCTGGGGGGTGGGGGGGGGAGAGGCATCTGTGCTTGAGGAATTCCTGGGTGTGGACACCTGCCACGGCCATCGGGGGGAGCCCTATTCTCCCCTTTTTTTTGGATTCTGAACTTTATAAAGAAGGAATATGCATGAGTGAGACTGTGGAAGGAGGGGAAAGGGGGTGTACACCCTACTGGCATGCTCCAGCAAACATAATGTGAACTTCTAGGTTAGAAACATGGTGGATGGCATTGCCGTGGGTTCTTATCCAGGGGTCTCAAACTGGCGCCCCTCCAGCTGTTGCTAAACTACACGTCCCATGAGGCATTGCAAGGCTGACAGTTACAAGCACGGCTCCTACAGGCAGAGGCATGATGGGACTTGTAGATTCCCAACAGCTGGAGGGCCACCAGTTTGAGACCCCCTGTTATAGATTATACGTTTTCGGTTTAAAATCAACAAAATACATTCCAGGTGCAACAAGAACAAAAAGCGTGCAAAGTATTACAAGTTCCTTTTCTTTAGACACCAGCCACAGCGTGGATAGAAAAGCCTGTCTCCTGCCAGCATGCTGCAGAAGAAGGACCCTCCCCTCCCTGTGGAGAAGCAGTGGTCTCTCTGCAAAGATCAGACATGCCTCCCACTGAGTCACACCAATTGGTCTACAATTAGTAAAGCTCATGCTTCCTGCTGATTGGAGAGCTCTGGCTCTGGACTCAGTAGACAGCGAGGGTTATTTACTAAAACTGGAGAGTGTAAAATCTGGTGCAGCTCTGCATAGAAACCCAATCAGCTTCCAGGATTTTTGGTCAAAGATTAATTGAAGAAGCTGAAGTTAGAAGCTGATTGGCTACCATATACAGCGGCAATGAGATTTTGCATCTCCAGTTTTAGTTAATCAAACCCAGTGTGTGTTGGACAACTGCAGAGAAACCACTGCTTCCACACAGAGCAGGGGGTAGGCAACCTCGGCCCTCCGGCTGTTTTGAAACTACAAGTCCCATGAGACAGTGCAAGACCCTGACAATCACAGGCATGACTCCTAGAGGCAGAGGCATGATGGGATTTGAAGTTTCACCACAGATAGAGGGCCGAGGTTGCCTACCCCTGACATAGAGCATGAGTCCCACTCTGGAGCTGCTGGCAGAGGACAGGCTTTTCTACTCAGGCTGTGGCTACTTTAAAGCCCAACTCCAGGAAAAAGCATTTCTTCCCCATGTAGTGGGGCTGTGCCCACACTGCATGGGTGAACTGATAATTTTTTTTTCTAGGGTTGGGCACACAGTTCATACTTGCCTAACCCGCCGATTCTCCAGAAAACTGCGCTCCCCCACAGTCCATTGGTAGACTGTTCCTGTCTATGGAGTGTGATGTTAATCGGAACAGTCCATTTTTAAAAACACTGGAGCGCAGGGGTGCCGTATCGATCTTGTGTGGGGGGTGGGTGGATTGGAGGGTCAGGTGAGTATATCTCCGCTGTCCTCTTCCCTAGAACAAAAAATGAGCAGTTGACCCACAGTTAGATAGAAAGCAAGGGACCTTCTCTGCAGCATGCTGGCTGGGGACATGCTTTGCTACTCAGGCTGCTTTAAAGCCCAACTCCAGGAACATTTTTGTTTTAACCCCACGCCGAGGGGTTGTGCTGTGTGAACTATGCCCACACTGCATGGGTGAACTGCTAATATTTTCTAGGTGTGAGCACACAGTTCATACTTACCTGATCCACCTATCCTCCAAAAAAACTGCGCTCCCCCACAGTCCATTGGTGGACTATTCCCATCTACGGAGCGCGATGACGTCAGGAACAGTCCATTTTCAAGACCGCTGGAGCGCAGGGTTGCCAGACTGGTTTTGTGCGGGGAGGATTGGTGGGTCAGATAAGAATATACATCTCTGCTGTCCTCTCCTCTAGAACAAACCAGGCAGTTACCCTGTGCAGTGCGGGCACAGCTCCACTGCATGGGGGGGGGGGGGGGGAGGGAGAAAACTTGTCCGGAGTTCTGCTTTTTAAAAAAAAAAAAAAAAAAAAAAAAAAAATGATGTAAGGTCCCTTTCACACTTGTGCGACAAGTCATTCCCCATGCTTTCCAATGATAACCATTCATATCTGTGCGACTTCAAGTCATGCCAACTTCAAAGTAGTCCCTGTACTACTTTGGTCTGACTTTCATGCAAGTTGAGGTCCATAGAGCAGGCATTCCCTGAAATCATGGCCGCAAAATCTCAGTAAAATCGTGTGACTTAAGTCGCGACAGTGTGAAAGGGGCCTAAGGCTTACATTTTGATGCGCCTGCTGATTTGAGTGTCCTGGCTCCACAGTAATGCCCCGTACACACGGACAATGTCCTATCGGACCATGTTGTCGGAAAATCCGACAGTGTGTGGGCTCCATCTGACTTTTTCCGTCGGAAAAAATGTGAGATCTTGCTCTCAAATTTTCCGACAACAAAGTCCGATCGGACTTTTTCCGATCGCGTGTAGCGAATTCCGAAGGACAAAGTTCCCACGCATGCTCAGATCAAATTACAAGACCAAAGCTATTGGCTACGAGCCTCTACGTAGTCCCGTCGTACGCAACAAACGTCACCACGTTCAGAATGATCTGATTTTCCGACAACTTTGTCCGACCGTGTGTATGCAACACCAGTGTCGGACAAAATCCGTCGGAACAAATCCGGCGGATTTTGTGGTCGGAATTTCCCACCGTGCGTACGGGGCATTAGGCTGAAAGCTAGGGACTGTCTCTGCAGAATGCTGGCAGGTGACAGGCTTTTCTACTAAGGCTGTGGCTGCTCTCTAATCAAAAAATAACCCTAAAGGGCTTGTTCACTTGGCGTCTGATGAGCGATAATATCGTGCGGTTTAGCTGCACTTTTACCACCTGCCAACCGTTATGCCCTTTAGCTGCAAAGGCAGCGGCCGGGGGTGTTCACATGCCACGGGGGTGATGCTTTGCTTCATGGCCATGGCAGGAATTATACTACGGTCGCACCAATACCATTTTATTTTTTTTAATAAATCGACGAGTACTGATACTTGTGCTCAAGTACTTGCCGATACCGAGTAACGATACCTTTGCAGTTGCGATTTGAGCCTAAACATAATGAATGGGCTCAAATAACACATGATTGAACAGGAATACGAGTACCGATACTTTTGCGGTGCGATTTGTGCCAAAACGAATAGGCTCAAAATCGCACACGATCCTTTCCGAATCGCATGCAGTTTCCCAGCACTCTTCCTGTGTGAACCCAGGATGTAGTTAATATGCCTGGGTTCACACGGGAGCAGTGCAGGAAAACTGCATGCGATTCGGACGGGAAGCGCACAGCATCCCTCTTCAAATCCATTCCGATTTGAGCCGATACATATTGTATGGGCTCAAATCACACTGAAAAGATATCGGTACTCGGTATCGGCGAGTACTTGAGCACAAGTACACCAGTAGAGGTACTCAAATGGTATCAGTGCATCCCTAGTATAATTCCTGCCATGGCCACGAATAAAAGCATCACGGCTGTGGCATGTGTACACCCCCAGCCGGTATCGGTGCAACCCTAAATTATACCCCCAGCCGTCGCTCTGCACATGGATCACACTTCAGAGAGCATAGCTAGTGTGAAGGAGACCTTACATTTTAATGATGCATCTGCTAACTTGAGAGCTCTGGCTCAGCCGGAAGGCAGAACGCGGGGGTGGGGGTGGTCATGTTCCTTCTCTGCAGCATGCTGACAGGGCACAGGCTTTTCTACTTAGGCTGCGGCTGCTTTCTAAAGTAAAGAAACTAAGACTTTGCACGCCCTTTTTTCACCTTTTGGAATGTTCTGCGCTTGTCCTGTTTTTTTTTTTTCTCCTACAGCGACAGGTCCATCTACAGCATGGGTGCGCAACCTGTGGCCCTCCAGCTGTTGCGGAACTACAAGTCCTATGAGGCATTGCAAGGCCGACAGTTGCATGACTCCCAAAGGCAGGGGCGTGATGGGACTTGTAGTTATGAAACAGCTTTGGGGGTTGAGCACCCATGGTCTACAGCAGGGATATGCAATTAGCGGACCTTCAGCTGTTGCAAAACTACAAGTCCCATCATGCCTTTTGTCTCTGGGTGTCATGCTTGTGGCTGTCAAAGTCTTGCTATGCCTCATGGGACTTGTAGTTCTGCTGGGAGGTCTGCTAATTGCATATCCCTGATCTACAGCATACAGACCTGCACGCTGCCCAGAGACAAGCGTGCATGATTAAGCGCCAATTGTTACTGGGGGGGGGGGTTCTTCCACAATCATCTTGGTTCTAGGGACAGTACCAGTGGTTTCCGAACGACACGAGCCACAAGCAAAATGAAGAAACTTTAGAAGGTTTAGCTTGCGTTTCATAACATTTTTTTACATCAAAAGTACTTCCAAGCCTTTGGGTGAATCAGAAAACGAAGGAAACAACATTGTGTACATTTGCCTGGATGTGCGATTCGGCGATCGCACAGTTCTGGATAGGAAATCATAGTGAACCGTGGATAAGGTAGAAGAGCGGTAGCACAGCTTCCCTTCCCGTTTTGTGGTCCGCAGAACAGTGGGAGGCAAAGGATCGGAATGGGAGGACTCCGCCTCCTCTCCACCATTAGCTGGACGCTTGGTCTTCCGCAGCCTCCGGCTCTGTTCCCTGCTTGTCTTTGCTGCTCTCCTCCTCCTCGCCCTGCTTGTCTTTGCTGCGCTCCTCCTCCTCCTCGCCCTGCTTGTCTTTGCTGCGCTCCTCCTCCTCCTCGCCCTGCTTGTCTTTGCTGCGCTCCTCCTCCTCCTCGCCCTGCTTGACTTTGCTGTGCTCCTCCTCCTCTTTGCCCTGCTTGTCTTTGCTGCGCTCCACCTCCTCCTCCTCGTCCTCCTGCGGGTAGAGGTCGGGGTACTTCTGCATGCACTCCTGCATGGCCCGGAACTGGTCTAGGCAGTCTGAGCCCTTCACCTCCTCCTGGCTGTAGTGGAAGCAGGAGAAGGCCGATTTGAACTGTTCCCCGCAGGGCCCACTGGCCATCCCTCCCAGGCAAGGGCAGCCCCAATTGATGTCTCCATTAGGCAAAATCAAACCTGTGTGGGGAAAAAAAAAACAAAACAAAAAGCAAAGTATTAATAGCGTTTATAACTTCCAGGAGAACATGTCAGCCACACACCACCGCTCACCTGAACTAACAGGACGCTGATGGCCAGCATCATTCAACCCACTTCCTCTGAGCCCAGGCTGTGACTGGTCAGTAAAAGGAGAAGCAGCACCGCCAAGAGCTAACACTGCCACTCTGCTCTCTCCTATCAGCATGATGGACCAGCCCAAAAAAAAGCTGTCACTGGACAGTAAAAGAATAAGCTCATCACCATCACTCTACTCTCTCCTATCAGTTTTCCCCAAGCCGTCCTGGACCTGCCCACAGCCTGTGACTGGACAGTAAAAGAAGAAGCAGCACAGTGATCAGCAAATGAACTGATTAGCCGCTTGTACTGCTTCTTCACTCCAAAAAAATAAAAAAACACCTTTATTGTATAAAAAAATGGATATCAAAGCATCAAAATGGGTACAGACTAATGCCCCTTTCACACTGGGGCGGTTTTCAGGCGGTACAGCGCTAAAAATAGCGCCTGTACACCGCCTAAAAAAAACGGCCCCATTCACTCCAGTGTGAAAGCCGGCGGGCTTTCCCACTGGAGCGGTGCGCTAGTAGGACGGCAAAAAAAGTCCTGCTAGCAGCATCTTTGGAGCGGGATAGGAGCGGTGTGTTCACCGCTCCTATCCCGCTCCTTCCCATTGATTTGAATGGCACACCGCGGTAATACCGCCGCAAAGCGCCGCTACGGCGGCGCTCTGCGGGGGGTTTTACCCCCACGAGAAGCCGAATCCCGAGGGCAAAACGACGGTAAAGCAGCGCTAAATATAGCACTGCTTTACCATCACGCGGCTCCCCGCCCCAGTGTGAAAGGGGCCTAACTGTACAGCCGCTGCCGCGTTTCACACCAGGCATGGTGCTTAGTCATAGTTATGACTAAGCACCGTGCCTGGTGTGAAACGCGTCAGTGCCTGTACCCATTTGTGGTGCTTTGATATCCATTTTTATCAGGGCTTTTTTTCCAGCAGGAACGCAAGGGGGGCGCAGTTCGGGCACCTCCAGCACTGAATGTATGTAATAGCAAGGGGTGTGGGGTGTGCTGGAGGGTCTATTGGTGCTGGCTACTGGGGAATCTATTGTCACTGGTGGGGATCCATTTTTGTGCAAGGGTCTATTGTTGCTGTTGGAATCTACTATTGAGGGAGAGGTCTATTGATGCTGTCCACTGGGAGAGCTGTTGTTGCTGCTGGGGGGGGGGTGTCTAATGTTGCTGGGGTGGATCTTTTGTTTTTGGGGGTGGTATTTTGTTGTGGGTGGTCCATTGTTGCTGTGTGTGTGTGTGTGTGTGTGTGTGTGTGTGTGTGTGTGTGTGTGTGTGTGTGTGTGTGTGTGTGTGTGTGTGTGTGTGTGTGTGTGGGGTCTATTTTTGTATGGGGTAATTACTGTTGCTGGGGTGGGGTCTATTGTTGTGCGAGAGATCTAGTGTTGCTGACGTGGGGGGACCTGCTGTTGCTGACGTGGGGGGCCCTGCTGTTGCTGACGTGGGGGGCCCTGCTGTTGCTGACGTGGGGGGCCCTGCTGTTGCTGACGTGGGGGGGCCCTGCTGTTGCTGACGTGGGGGGGACCTGCTGTTGCTGACGTGGGGGGGACCTGCTGTTGCTGACGTGGGGGGGACCTGCTGTTGCTGACGTGGGGGGGACCTGCTGTTGCTGACGTGGGGGGGACCTGCTGTTGCTGACGTGGGGGGGACCTGCTGTTGCTGACGTGGGGGGGACCTGCTGTTGCTGACGTGGGGGGGACCTGCTGTTGCTGACGTGGGGGGGACCTGCTGTTGCTGACGTGGGGGGGACCTGCTGTTGCTGACGTGGGGGGGACCTGCTGTTGCTGACGTGGGGGGGACCTGCTGTTGCTGACGTGGGGGGGACCTGCTGTTGCTGACGTGGGGGGACCTGCTGTTGCTGACGTGGGGGGACCTGCTGTTGCTGACGTGGGGGGGACCTGCTGTTGCTGACGTGGGGGGACCTGCTGTTGCTGACGTGGGGGGACCTGCTGTTGCTGACGTGGGGGGACCTGCTGTTGCTGACGTGGGGGGACCTGCTGTTGCTGACGTGGGGGGACCTGCTGTTGCTGACGTGGGGGGACCTGCTGTTGCTGACGTGGGGGGACCTGCTGTTGCTGACGTGGGGGGACCTGCTGTTGCTGACGTGGGGGGACCTGCTGTTGCTGACGTGGGGGGACCTGCTGTTGCTGACGTGGGGGGACCTGCTGTTGCTGACGTGGGGGGACCTGCTGTTGCTGACGTGGGGGGACCTGCTGTTGCTGACGTGGGGGGACCTGCTGTTGCTGACGTGGGGGGACCTGCTGTTGCTGACGTGGGGGGACCTGCTGTTGCTGACGTGGGGGGACCTGCTGTTGCTGACGTGGGGGGACCTACTGTTGCTGACGTGGGGGGACCTACTGTTGCTGACGTGGGGGGACCTACTGTTGCTGACGTGGGGGAACCTACTGTTGCTGACGTGGGGGGACCTACTGTTGCTGACGTGGGGGGACCTACTGTTGCTGACGTGGGACCTACTGTTGCTGGTGTGGGACCTACTGTTGCTGGTGTGGGACCTACTGTTGCTAGGGGGACCCATTGGTACTGGGGGATCTACTGTTGCTGGCTTCAGGGGATCTAGTGTACTGGTTTTCTAGTTATTATCCATACTAATTATTTAGCACCACAAGATGATATTTGGGGCACTACTGGGAGGTGGGTAGGGGGTGGAACCAAGGGGCCATGCTCAGAAGAGTGTAGGGCACATAGACAAGGGGGGGGGGGATCCAGAAGTGGGGAGTTCCTACACCTATTCTCTGAGGAAAAAAAGCCCTGCTTTTTATACAATAAAAGGTGAATTTTTTTGGAGTGCGGCTATCCAGCTATTCATTCTTCCTATCACTCTCAGCCTGCACCCTGCTTGATTGTGGATTCTAGAATCTAGGAGAGGGAATTACCTGTGAGCGGTGAACTTCCTCATTGTACTGCTTCTTCCCCCAACTCCAGCCCTGCTGTACAGGGACTGCAAGAGGCTGATACCAGGTCACATTCAGGTACTCTGCACTGCTTGTATTTATGTATTATTGAATACAGAGCTGCATTAAAAGAGCTGTAAACCCAGTAAAGTGACTGACCTCAGGTGATACACAGAGATGAAACAAATCCTCCTACATAAGTTATATTTGTTTATCTGCAGTCTTCTCTTCAGCCTCTCAAAGTCTAGACTTGATCAAGTTTGTCTGAGCTTTCAGAGAACAGGAGGGCAGAGAGCTGAAATTGCACTCTGCAGAGCTCAGTGAGGAGATCGCTGAGAGCTGATTGGAGGGAAGTGACACACCCCCCTTCACGCAGCACACAGGAACAGAACTGAGGTGGCCAATCACAGGCTGTGTGCTGGAGCTCCCTCCCCTGTCACCATTTTTCTCTTGGTGTCAGAAAAAACTTGTCAGAAGCCATTCAAGCTGATAGCAGTAGAAGGAGGCAGCAGACAGAAATGACACGTATTGCTGTGGATTGCTACAAGTACACACTATAGAGGGGATAGGCTTTGTTCATATTTCAGGTCTGACGTTTACAAATACTTTAAAATTTCTAGCCTGCAGTGGCACTATAACCAAACCAGTCCCGTTTGATACCCACATCACCGACAGCTACCCACCTATCTCATAGGCCCTACATTAAATAGAATTGGCCTCACTGATGGCCGTGGCACAGTGCCAGCGCACATCTAGTAATCCCCCCCCCCCCCCCCCCCCATTGACCTAAAGATCAGCAATGCAGCCTCGAACCTCCACGAGGTCACCGCACAGCCCCGCCCACATTATCCACCCCCCTGCTGGGGTGGGGCGGATGACGCTGTGCATACCGTGCCCTGCGTTGCCCCGGAGTAATTCCCAGCGACCCTCTGTTAAGGTTGCCGGTGACATAATGCCCGGCTCCCTGCACAAAGCTCCCTGGAATGCCGGGCCGTGTTTTCAATCTTTTTTTTTCGAGGTCAGTGGCAGCATTAGACAATGTCTTCCACCCTGCTGCCCCCCCCCCCCCCCCCCCCCCCGGGTACAAGTGACAGGCGGGATGAATCCGACTATTCACATCTCTCAGCCAGCTGCTGCCCGCTTGTGACACCAGGCTTTTCAGACGCAGTCAGAAGTGGCAGACGAATCAATGAGAGATGGCACATTAACTCTGCGGAAGCCGGCCCTGGCATCGGAGGCGGTGGGCTCCTACCAGCGCACAACAATTAACAGTAAAATGATAACATTGTGTCCCTCGGGATCTCTGTGTACAACCGCCGAGCGCTACACACATTCTTCTGTTGTCACTTCATACGTTGTCAGAAGGACCTGAACACTTACAGATGAACTCCAATCAGATCGAAGAGACTCCTGGAGCTCTGGGGTCATTAGTACATCACTTAGTCCTTTTCTGAACGCTGGAAACTCGACCGCTAGTAACTGACGCTTTTTTCCATATTACGTTAATGAGCGTTTGCCTTTAGGAGCGTTTTATTAACCACTTCAGCCCCGGACCAATTTGCAGCCAAAGGACCAGGCCCCTTTTTGCGATTCGGCACTGCGTCGCTTTAACTGACAATTGCGCGGTCGTGTGACGTGGCTTCCAAACAAAATTGGCGTCTTTTTTTCCCCACAAATAGAGCTTTCTTTTGGTGGAATTTGATCGCCCCTGCGGTTTTTATTTTTTGCGCTATAAACAAAAGTAGAGCAACAATTTTGAAAAAAAATCAATATTTTTTACTTTTTGCTATAATAAATATCCCCAAAAAATATATAAAAAAACATATTTTTTCCTCAGTTTAGGCCGATACGTATTCTTCTACATATTTTTGGTAAAAAAAAAAAATTTCAAATCGCAATTAGCGATTGGTTTGCGCAAAAAAGTCATAGCGTTTACAAAATAGGGGATAGTTTTATAGCATTTTTATTAATATTTTTTTTTTTTACTAGTAATGGCGGCGACCAGCGATTTTTATTGTGACTGCGACATTATGGTCGGACATTTTTGACACATTTTTGTGACCATTGTCATTTATACAGCGATCAGTGTTATTTAAATGCACTGATTCCTGTGTAAATGACACTGGCAGTGAAGGAGTTAACCACTAGGGGGCGGGGAGGGGTTACGTCAATGTGTGTGTGGTTTTTTTTACAGTAGGGGGGGCGTGGCTTTACGTCTGACGTCACTGATCGGCTTTCCCGATGACAGGGAACAGCCGATCAGTGACAGGCAGTGTAGGAAGCATGGGGAGAGGTTTGTTTACACAGACCTCTCCCCGTTCTTCAGCTCTGTGACCCGATCGCGGGACACCAGCGGCGATCGGGTCCGCTGATCCTGCGGCCACGGAGCTCAGGACCGGGTTGAGAGCGTGACGCCGGCGGCGCGCGCGCGTGACCCACAGCTGGGCAATTAAAGGGGACGTACCTGTACGTGCTTTTTCCCAGCTGTGCCATTCTGTTGACGTAAATCTACAGGAGGAGGTCCTGAAGTGGTTAAAGATAACCTCAGGAGACCCTCCCAAATGTCCACAATCTATGGTATATACACAGTAGCTCACAAAAGTCAGTACACCCCTCACATTTTTGTAAATCTTTTCTTCTATCTTTTCATGTGACAACACTGAAGAAATGACACTTGTCTACAATGTAAAGTAGTGAGGGTACAGCTTGTATAACAGTGTAAATTTGCTGTCCCCTCAAAATAACTCAACACACAGCATTAATGTCTAAACCGCTGCCAACAAAAGTGAGTACACCCCTAAGTGAAAATGTCCAAATTGGGCCCAATTGGCCATTTTCCCTCCCCGGTGTCATGTGAGTCGTTAGTGTTACAAGGTCTGAGGTGTGAATGGGGAGCAGGTGTGTTAAATTTGTTGTTATCGCTCTCACTCTCTCATACTGGTCACTGGAAGTTCAACATGGCACCTCATGGCAAAGAACTCTCTGAGGATCTGAAAAAAAAAAAGAATTGTTGCTATACATAAAGATGGCCTAGGCTATAAGAAGATTGCCAAGACCCTAAAACTGATCTGCAGCCCGGTGGCCAAGACCATACAGCGGTGTAACAGGACAGGTTCCACTCAGAACAGGCCTCACCATGGTGGACCAAAAAATTTGAGGTCACGTGCTCAGCGTCATATCCAGAGGTTGTCTTTTGGAAATAGACGTATGAGTGCTGCCAGCATTGCTGCAGAGGTTGTAGGGGTTGGGGGGTCAGCCTGTCGGTGCTCAGACCATACGCCGCACACTGCATCAAATAGGTCTGCATGGCTGTCGTCCCAGAAGGAAGCCTCTTCTAAAGATGATGCACAATAAAGCCAGCAAACAGTTTGCTGAAGACAAGCAGACTAAGGACATGGATTACTGGAACCATGTCCTGTGGTCTGATGAGACCAAGATAAACTTATTTGGTGTCAGATGGTGTGAAGCGTGTGTGGGGGCAACCAGGTGAGGAGGACAAAGACAAGTGTGTTTTGTCTACAGTCAGGCATGGTGGTGGGAGTGTCATGGTCTGGGGCTGCATGAGTGCTGCCGGAACTGGGGAGCTACAGATCATTGAGGGAACAATGAATGCCAACATGTACTGTGACCTACTGAAGCAGAGCATGATCCCCTCCCTTCAGAGACTGGGCCGCAGGGCAGTATTCCAACATGCTAACCACCCCAAACACACCTCCAAGACGACCACTGCCTTCCTAAAGAAGCTGAGGGTAAAGGTGATGGACTGGCCAAGCATGTCTCCAGACCTAAACCCTATTGAGCATCTGTGGGGCATCCTCAAACGGAAGGTGGAGGAGCGCAAGGTCTCCAACATCCACCAGCTCTGTGATGTCACCATGGAGGAGGGGAAGAGGACTCCAGTGACAACCTGTGAAGCTCTGGTGACCTCCATGCCCAAGAGGGTTAAGGCAGTGCTGGAAAATAATGGCGGCCGGCCACACAAAATATTGACACTTTGGGCCCAATGTGGACATTTTCACTTAGTGGTGTACTGACTTTTGTTGCCAGCTTTTTAGACATTAATGGCTGTGTTGAGTTATTTTGAGGGGACAGCAAATTTACACTGTTATACAAGCTGTACACTCACTACTTTACATTGTAGACAAGTGTAATTTCTTCAGTGTTGTCACATGAAAAGATAGAAGAAAGATTTACAGAAATGTGAGGGGTGTACTTACTTTTGTGAGATACTGTACATTTTATTTGTGTACAGCGTCGCACAGCCGCGCAATTGTCAGTTAAAGTAAAGCAGTACCGTATCGCAAAAAATGGCCTGGTCATGAAGTGTGGTAAATCTTTTGGCACTGAAGTGGTTAAAGTGTAAGTTCACCTTCATTTTCCAAAAATCCCCCTGTGCAATTCTGTATCCTCGGAATAGAACACACCAGCGCTCCTCTCCTTATAAGAGGCGTCTGTCCTCCCATTATGAATGCAGCTGTTGGGGGGGAGGGCGGGGCTCTCCACAAAAAAAATCCTGACCCCTCATCGATCAACTAGAGAAAAAGTAAGCGCACTGTCCACATGCAAGGGTGTAAACCGCGTAGAATAGCCGCAACCAAAATGGGGAGAGCGCATTGCACACATGCACAGTTTGAATAGCCTTGAGCGGCAGCTAGGGGGCGCTTTACTGTAGTGTTCAGTCCGTCATGCAAATATCAAGATGGAGGGAAAGAGGACACAACAGCTGACTCTATAATGGGAGAATGTGCACCAATTACAACAGAAGGAGCGCCGATATGTGCTTATTCCGAGGATACAGAACTGTACAGGGGGATTTTTGGAAAAAATCTTCCAGAAGCTGAACGTACATTTTCCATAAAATACATCTAATCTATAGATATGTGTTGTGCATGATGACTGCCTGGATTTGGATTGAATCGAGAACCTTAGAATCCAAGGCCATAAAATCCTGTGCCTGTGGCTCCTCCCCCTTTAATGAACACGTACAGATAATCCGCGGGTACGTGCTTCCCATACCAGGACATGCATAGAGACATCGCTGACTCGGCATGCTGGGATCATCTGTTTTTTTGTATCAGCGTCCATTTGAAATTTAACCCCCCTGAACTGGACTGAATTCCTCCAGGAGCACCGCTCTCTCCGGTCTGGAGGCAGAAGGGACCAATGAATTAATAATCTGCCACCAACGCCAAAGTCTGAAGTCTGAGATCTGCATTCCGCGGATCGCGACACCCCTGGACTTTGTGTGCGACGGAAAAAAAAAAAAGAAGTGTGTTAATACTGCCCCCTGTAGGCAAAGGCAGGGAACTGAAATGAAAATGGCAAAGTCTGCAACACAATGGGGGAGATTTACTAAAAACTTTAGACTTTGCCTCTGAGCACCGTGACTATCCAAAACCAACAATAATTATGATTCCCCTTTTTTTTTTTTTTTTCATACATACATACATACACATATATATATATATATATATATATATATATATATATATATATATATATGTGTGTGTGTGTGTGTGTATATATATATGTATATATATATATATATATATATATATATATATATATATATATATATATATATATATATATATATATATATATATATATACATACACACACACATACACATATACATATATACATATATATATTTCAATTTTTTTTTTTTTTTTTTTTTTATTTACTTTTTGTTAATTTGAATATAGGAAAATGGATGCGGGCAATTTCAAGTCTTGAACTTACGTTTTTCTTTTCCCAAGGGGCAATGAATAGAAACATTTATCTAATTTTTTACATTTATATCCTGCCCCATTCGATAGCTTTTTGTTATGTTTTTTGGTTAATATTGCTATTTGATGTATATGTACAGAATGTATTGACATGCTTTTGCTCGTTTTAGGCGTTAATGAAAAAAAAAAAAAAAAAAAAAAAAAAACTGGTGCAACTGTGCATGGTACCCAATCAGCTTCTTACTTCAGCTTGTTCAATTAAGCTTTGACAACCTGGAAGCTGATTGGTTTCTATGCAGAGTTGCACCAGATTTTGCACTCTCCAGTTTTAGTAAATCAACCCCAGTGATCCAAGATCTGAATGAAGAATTTTTTTGTATTTATAGAGAACCAGCATATGTAGTGCTCAACAAAGTACAAACAATACCACCCTGCACATATATTGGATGGGCCATAAAAATAAAAAAAAATGGAATGCTAAGCTGCGGAGGTATTATAGGCAACATGATGGACAAGCTGGAAGACAATGGTTGTAAAAATAATTTACTAACACCATAACATAGCAGTGGAAGGGTTAAAGCTGAAGTGTAAAGTACAGCATATAATATCTTCCCTTGTCCCCCTCGCCTCCAAATACCGTATATACTCGAGTATAAGCCGAGTTTTTCAGCACATTTTTTTGTGCTGAAAGTGCCCCCCTTCAGCTTATACTCGAGTCAAGCACTTTTCTGCAGCAAAGAATTTAATTTTCCGACCCGTTTTCCGGGCGTCAGCGGAAAGAATCGTGCCCCGTCGCGGGCGTCAGCGGAAAGAATCGTGCCCCGTCTGGGGGGGTCAGCGGAAAGAATAGTGCCCCGTCGCGGGCGTCAGCGGAAAGAATCGTGCCCCGTCGCGGGCGTCAGCGGAAAGAATCGTGCCCCGTCGCGGGCGTCAGCGGAAAGAATCGTGCCCCGTCGCGGGCGTCAGCTGAAAGAATCGTGCCCCGTCGCGGGCGTCAGCTGAAAGAATCGTGCCCCGTCGCGGGCGTCAGCTGAAAGAATCGTGCCCCGTCGCGGGCGTCAGCTGAAAGAATCGTGCCCCGTCGCGGGCGTCAGCTGAAAGAATCGTGCCCCGTCGCGGGCGTCAGCTGAAAGAATCGTGCCCCGTCGCGGGCGTCAGCTGAAAGAATCGTGCCCCGTCGCGGGCGTCAGCTGAAAGAAACGTGCCCCGTCGCGGGCGTCAGCTGAAAGAATCGTGCCCCGTCGCGGGCGTCAGCTGAAAGAATCGTGCCCCGTCGCGGGCGTCAGCTGAAAGAATCGTGCCCCGTCGCGGGCGTCAGCTGAAAGAATCGTGCCCCGTCGCGGGCGTCAGCGGAAAGAATCGTGCCCCGTCGCGGGCGTCAGCGGAAAGAATCGTGCCCCGTCGCGGGCGTCAGCGGAAAGAATCGTGCCCCGTCGCGGGCGTCAGCGGAAAGAATCGTGCCCCGTCGCGGGCGTCAGCGGAAAGAATCGTGCCCCGTCGCGGGCGTCAGCGGAAAGAATAGTGCCCCGTCGCGGGCGTCAGCGGAAAGAATAGTGCCCCGTCGCGGGCGTCAGCGGAAAGAATAGTGCCCCGTCGCGGGCGTCAGCGGAAAGAATAGTGCCCCGTCGCGGGCGTCAGCGGAAAGAATAGTGCCCCGTCGCGGGCGTCAGCGGAAAGAATAGTGCCCCGTCGCGGGCGTCAGCGGAAAGAATAGTGCCCCGTCGCGGGCGTCAGCGGAAAGAATAGTGCCCCGTCGCGGGCGTCAGCGGAAAGAATAGTGCCCCGTCGCGGGCGTCAGCGGAAAGAATAGTGCCCCGTCGCGGGCGTCAGCGGAAAGAATAGTGCCCCGTCGCGGGCGTCAGCGGAAAGAATAGTGCCCCGTCGCGGGCGTCAGCGGAAAGAATAGTGCCCCGTCGCGGGCGTCAGCGGAAAGAATAGTGCCCCGTCGCGGGCGTCAGCGGAAAGAATAGTGCCCCGTCACGGGCGTCAGCGGAAAGAATAGTGCCCCGTCGCGGGCGTCAGCGGAAAGAATAGTGCCCCGTCGCGGGCGTCAGCGGAAAGAATAGTGCCCCGTCGCGGGCGTCAGCGGAAAGAATAGTGCCCCGTCGCGGGCGTCAGCGGAAAGAGTAGTGCCCCGTCGCGGGCGTCAGCGGAAAGACAGACCCTGAGCTGCTGCTTGGAGATTACGGATCTAAACCACGGCCTGGATAAATGAGAACCTTCAGACAGAACACCCACACTGCGCTCTGACTCACTCACCATGCTCTTCATAGGGATCGTTGGGGTCATCTGCTATCAGCTCTGCGCTGCTTGGGGTGTCATGATCTTCTTTGGTTACAAAAATGATTTTGTCCTTTCCTAAAAGAGATCAGAAAAGGTCAATTACATTTTAGAAGGCATTTTCATTGACATATCTGAGTACGGAGCGATGTGTGCTTCTCTGGGTATGTGGTGACAACTGTGAACAGACTCAGAAACATTTTATAAACTATGGGGTCCATTTATAAAAAAAAAAAAAAAATGAATAATAATTGCACATCCAATAAAATAAAATAGTGCAATAACACTCAATATACTAAACAAATACAATAAATAGTCCGTGTATCATGTGCGATACAAGTGCTGACAATCCGCGGTGCAGACTTTAAAAACGTCAGTGTTCCAACACCCCCTGCTACCAGATAATTAGAACCCCTATTCATATGGCCACTACATGGCGCCAAAGAGCATAGGAAGTACAGAGGTAATTTGGTTACTAAATCTCACTTTCCTCTAACAACTGTTACATTGCATCTCTTGCTACAAAGGCATATGTAGTTCTTATGCTCCTCAGCGCCAGCTAGTGGCCATAATGCAGTATATTACTAATCTTACTACTTTATGAATGGGGGTTCTAATTTTCTAGTAAGCAGGTGCTGTACATATGTGGTGTTGGTGGCCATAATGCTGTATTTGATTACTGCCCATATTTAAAAAAAATTAATTCTTTCAGAAGAGGAAGAAGCCCAAAGAACATTCATTTATGCCCAATTCACACAGAACGAATGTACAAGCAGAATTACTGGACAAATGACACTGAAAATGTTTTTATAAATACACTCTAATGCCCCATACACACGGTCGGATTTTCCGATGGAATATGTCCTATCGGACAATGTTGTCGGAAATTCCGACCGTGTGTGGGCTCCATCGGACTTTTTCCATCGGATTTTCCGACGGACAAAGTTTTATCTCCTGCTCTCAAATTTTTGACAACAAAGTCCTATCGGACTTTTTCCGATCGTGTGTAGCGAATTCCGACGGACAAAGTGCCACACATGCTCATATCACATTACAAGACCCAAGCTATTGGCTACTAGCCTCTACGTAGTCCCGTTGTAGGCAACAAACGTCACCACGTTCAGAATGATTGGATTTTCCGACAACTTTGTCCGACCGTGTGTATGCAACACCAGTGTCGGACAAAATCCGTTGGAAAAAATCTGATGGATTTTGTGGTCGGATTTTCCGACCGTGTGTACGGGGCATTAGGCCTGATTCACACCTAGGCATTTTTAGTGCTTTTTGCATTTTGAAGATTTGCATAGGTGTGAATCAGGCCTTATGTTAAACCCCCACCCAGAGGAGTGACCTGTAAGGCATGGAGGGATTATTTCACCTTATAGCGGTTACACCCCAAATTCCTCATTAACTTTACACATAACCAATCAATTAGCACCAATACCATTTTTTTTTTTTTTTTTTTACAATGAGTACGAGTACTGATACTTTTTTTTTTAGTACTCGCCGATATCGATCGCAACTGTTTTGTTATCACTTCAGCTGTCAGCAATGGTACAAAGCATTCAAAAGCTATTTATAAATTAAATAATTTTATTAATTTTTTTTAATTTCACGCTTTTTTTATGTAAATATATGTTAATATACATGTGTAAAAATTTTAACTAACAAAGCAAACAAGAAAAAAGTTTATCGCTTATATAAAAAAAAGCAGGAAAATAATAATTAAATGGAGGAGAATAGGGAGTTAATTAAGGCCGATTAGAGTAAATTAAGGATTAATAAGGGGTTAAACAGAGGAACATTTGCTCATCCCTTTGATCTACAGATGAAGAAACAGAAAGATACAAAAAGAAACAATGTTTCTTTTTATTTTAGTGTTTCAGCCTGAGCAATGTTGTTAACCAATTCCCGACCGGCGCACGACGATGTACATTGGCAGAATGGCACGGACAGGCAAAAGGGCGTACAGGTACGTCCCTTTAAGATTGCCGGTGTGCCATCGCGCGCACGCCGCTCGGGACCCCCGTGAGTCCGGTCGCGGGTCCCGTGGGGATACCCGCGATCGTCTCACGGGAAGGCTGAACGGGGAGATGCGGAAGTAAACAGCATCTCCCCGGGAAGGCTGAACGGGGAGATGTGGAAGTAAACAGCATCTGGTTAACTCCTTCACTGCCAGTGTCATTTAGACAGGAATCAGTGCATTTAAATAGCACTGATTGCTGTATAAAACAATGGTCCCAAAAACAAAAAAAATGTGTATGTGATCTCAACCCCGCGCTTGGAGGAGAGAAAAATACAGTCAAAAAATATATATATATGAGATGTTTTAATATTACGGTGATGATAAAGCGCTAAAAAAAGCGCTAGTTTATCATCCTTAATCAATTAAATGTTAATTGACTACAAAAGCTGCTCCCTTTAAAATCCGTAGATTTGATGAATGGTGAGGTTTGGTATTTGGGGCGCTATAAATCTATAACAAACTGGAGTTATTTATAAATCGTATGAAATATAGAATATAACTCTCAAATGAGGTGTATGTGCCTCTATGGTACTGTAACAATCCCTGGTGAGAAGCTCATAATCAAGATTATTGTGAATCTCCTCATAAATCATATGGTGATAGAAATTAGAGGAAACCAATTCCTATAATAGTGTCAGATAATCAACCAAATATTGTGACGCTCAACATGTCCAATATGAAATACTGGCACCAATAATGACCTCTTGGTCGTGACCAAGTGCTAATTATATGTGTTTACACAATAAACATAAAATGAAACAATATTGGAGTGCTCCCACAGAAAAAAATGATCGCTCAATATATGTATAAATGATAATCATAAACAGTGTACCACAACTGTGGTAAATAAGAATCACACCAAATAATAAACAACTCCTCCTTAATATAATCCAGATCCAGGACACACCAATAACCTGGATATGCTTTTTATTTTTTTAAAAACAATATAACAAAGAAAGCCAAATGGCCACTCACATTCTCCGGTGCCCGCCCGGCACTGGGGCTGCTCGCCTTGATAAAACAGTGGTAGTAACTGTGAATCCCTTCACCGCATAGAAAAAACTCTTCTTTCAGGGGGGCGTACCTGATCACTGGGAAATGCCTGATAATATAGTGTCTCCCATTGGTAGAACAGCCAATGAGAGACCTTAAAAGAACACTTCATAGTGTAATTTTGCTTTTTATTTTAATTAATAAAAAAACAATATAACAAAGAAAGCCAAATGGCCACTCACATTCTCCGGTGCCCGCCCGGCACTGGGGCTGCTCCCTATCAGTGCTCTCCCTCTGAAGGATTCCATCGGCGTGCGTGTCACCTCCTCTCCCTGATAATGAATGAGCATTGTGATATTTCTCGAAGTGTCTCGAAACACTGTGATTGGGAAATTTTTTCTTTATATTGGCTAAGTGTTCGTTTATTCTAATTTTAAGTTGTCTGGTAGTCCGGCCCACATATTGCATTGGGCACGGACACTCAAGAACATACGTCACATGGTCTGAGTGGCAAGTGATCAGGGGTTTGATCTTATGTGTGTTCTTGGTTGCACATGATTGGAAATGCGAAATCTTTTTTTGGGTTCCTGGCTTCCTAGTCAGTCGGCACGCCTTGCATCTTGTACAATAATGAAAGCCAGATCCCCCCAAGAAGGTGGTCACCTTCCTGGGGGGGTCTGGCACATTAGGAGCGATTTTGTTCCTCAATCCTGGAGCTCGTCTATAAATAAATTTTGGTTGTTGTGTAATATTTAGATCTTTGTCTTGTAACAAAATGGGCCAATGTTTTTTGAAAATTGCTTCGATTTGCCTATACTGCCTGTTATACCCTGTAATAAAGGCCAAAGAGCCCTTATATTCAGGTTTGGCTCTATTTGTTAACAGGGTGTTCCTATCCATTTGTGTCACCTGAGATACAGCTTTACTGAGGGTATTTTGATTATAGCCCTTTTCCATAAAACGAGCTGTTAGTATTTGTGTTTGCTCTTGAAAGTCGCTGGAGGATACACAGTTGCGTTTCAAACGCATATATTGCCCTTTTGGTATAGCTCCCAACCACCGTGGGTGGTGGCAGCTATTTATGGGGACATAACCATTCCGGTCAGTGCTTTTGAAGAACGTCTTGGTGAAAAATAATTCTTCTCTGATAGTGATAGTTAAATCTAGGTAGTTGACTTCTTTACCCATATGTTCCATGGTGAACCTTAAGCCATAGGCATTATTGTTCATTCCTACTAGATACCTCGTAAACTCATCTACACAGGAATCTTTTGTAAAACATAAGCGACTCGTTTCGTTGGTTGAAAATAGTCTCAGATTCCCACTTGTTGAGGACGATATTTGCCACGCTTGGGGCATAACGTGCCCCCATAGCTACACCCCCTACTTGATTGAAAAAATCATTGTTAGCCCAAAAGTAATTGTTACCCATTGTTACACTTAGACCTTTGACCAGATATCTAATTTGTGCCTTCTTCTTTCTTGCAATATTTCTTTTCCTAACATCAAGAACACTGCATAAAGTGCAACCACCAAATACTTTATTAATTAAATCATGATCCAGTCAAAAATTAGTGGTAGGTTTTACAAATAAAAAGCTAAATATATGTTTTTAAGGTTGCTTTAAGGCATTTTTTTACTATGTATGTATATCATGAGCGGCAGGCCCGCAATGAGGAGTCCAGTTGGCACTGAGGCTGCGCAATCCACAAGGTCTCTCATTGGCTGTTCTACCAATGGGAGACACTATATTATCAGGCATTTCCCAGTGATCAGGTACGCCCCCCTGAAGACGGAATCACGAAACGTACGTCGGAGGCGGTACCTGATCACTACATCGAACGTAAGCCTCCCAGGATATCCGGTTTTGCTGGTTGACGGCGCGAGGAGGTGACACGCACGCCGATCGGCTCAGGAATCCTTCAGAGGGAGAGCTATCTTTTCAAAAAAACCCTACCACTGTTTTATCAAGGCGAGCAGCCCCAGTGCCGGGCGGGCACCGGAGAATGTGAGTGGCCATTTGGCTTTCTTTGTTATATTGTTTTTAAAAAAATAAAAAGCAAAATTACACTATGAAGTGTTCTTTTAACTCCACATATACACCCATCCATGACCTGATCTGAGCAAATCTGAGAGGAGGAGGAGGAGGTGTCTCTAAGTTTTTTCCCTTTGGTGCATCCGAACAGGCTATGTCCTGTAACAAGCGCATGCGATTGTTTTTTAGTTAAAACAATCAACATCTTCTGGTAAGCGGCCAGCTTTATTACTGCTATCACCTGGGTGAAAGAAGAGTTTTTTCTATGCGGTGAAGGGATTCACAGTCACTAAGAAAAAGTGCAATTCAACACTCAACTGATGTTAATTATTCTATGAACTTTTGATTTAAAATATTTTTGCTTTTATGGTGATTTTTATTCTCTAGAGACACTATTTTTTATCACTATTCATATTCATATCCAGGTTATTGGTGTGTCCTGGATCTGGATTATATTAAGGAGGAGTTGTTTATTATTTGGTGTGATTCTTATTTACCACAGTTGTGGTACACTGTTTATGATTATCATTTATACATATATTGAGCGATCATTTTTTTCTGTGGGAGCACTCCAATATTGTTTCATTTTATGTTTATTGTGTAAACACATATAATTAGCACTTGGTCACGACCAAGAGGTCATTATTGGTGCCAGTATTTCATATTGGACATGTTGAGCGTCACAATATTTGGTTGATTATCTGACACTATTATAGGAATTGGTTTCCTCTAATTTCTATCACCATATGTCCGCCATAATGTCGCAGTCACAACAAAAATCGCTGATCGCCAGCCATTACTAGTAAATAAAAAAACAAACACCTCAAAAAAAAAAAATATTCTATATTTTGTAGACGCTATAACTTTTGTGCAAATCAATTAATAATCGCTAATTGCGATTTTTTTTTACCAAAAATATGTACAAGAAAACGTATCGGCCTAAAGTGAGGAAAAAAAAAAATTAATAAAAATTTTATAAAATTGTTTTTTTTTTGTTTTTTGCGCAAAAAAATAAAAATCGCTTATTGCGATTTTTTTTTACCACCAAAATGTAGAAGAATACGTATCGCCCTAAACTGAGGAAAAAAAAATGACGTTTTTTTTATATTTTTTTTTTTTGTTTGGGAGCCAAGTCGCACGAATGCGCAATTTTCAGTTAAAGCGACGCAGTGCACAAAAAATAAAAACTGAAGAGGTGATCAAATACCACTAAAAGAAAGCTCTATTTGTGGGGAAAAAAGGATGTCGATTTTGTTTGGGTGCAGCGTCGCACGACCGCGCAAATGTCAGTTAAAGCGACGCAGTGCCGAATCTCAAAAAGTGCTCTGGTCAGGAAGGGGGGTAAAATCTTCCGGGGGGTGAAGCGGTTTAAGTTACACAGTGCCGTATCGCTAAAAATTACCTGGTCGTTTTGGGGGGGGGGGGGTAAAATTGTCTATGTACATCATCTTTTATAATTTACCAAAATATTGGGTAATAGATTGCGTTTGTGCGCCATAAAATCAACGTTAGTGTATTTTTTTTGTGTGAAATTTTGCGTTTCATAAACGGTTGCGCCAATATCACGTGACATAAAAGATTGGAACGAGCGCTATTTTATTCTCCAGGATATCTGCTTTCAGAAAATTGATCATGTGTTGGGGACTGTGACTGACCTTCAGACCTAAAATGATTTATTTAAAAACACATAAAACAATAAAAACTGAGAAATGTCTCCAGGACTGAAGGGGTTAATGAAGTCATTCTGGTGACCTGTGATGTGACCCCCCCCCTCAGTTTGGGGGATAAACAGGCTACAAAATTCATGTCTGATATCATAATCTGTGTCTCAGCTCCCCCACCTCCCCTGTGGCCCCTTCTCCCCCGCTCAGGGGCCCCTCAGAAGCGGCCCTCCGCGTGGTGCCCTTGCTCACCCTCCTGCCTGCAGTAGGACATGTCTGCAGCTCTTACACACACACCGGCTCCGCGCACTCTGATGTCGTCATCAGCGGTGACAGGGATAGAGGACCCCCGGGACGAAGCTGCCCGCCTCACTGCCTGTACAGGGAAGAGGACCCCCGCTGGCGCTGCCCGGTGCTCTGCCTGTACAGGGAGAGTGGGCGGACCAGAGTAATGTTGTCGTTCTGTTTTGTGTGGTTGCTACACTGGTCATTCACAGGGCGGGCGGGGCGGTGTACCTCCAGCTGTGTTTAGGGAGGATCCTTCATTCTCTGCCAGGAGGACACGCTGCGCATGCGCACAACATCCTGACCGGGAGGAAACTTTGCATCAAGTTGTGAGGCGAGGGGGAGGGGAAGCTGTGCACAGCCAGGAGTGTAAGTGAGGGGGCTGGGGGACTACAACTCCCAGCATGGCATGAGGGGGGTCTGCTAGAGAGACTGCTGTATGTCCACCTGTCACCACATGTCTGTCTGCTTTCCATTTATATGTCCTTTATACTATACTACCATATGTATCCCTTTCCTATGTACTATACTGTCCTATCTACTCCCTGTGTACTATACTACCATATGTATCCCTTTCCTATGTACTATACTGTCATATCTACTCCCTGTGTACTATACTACCAATATATATATATATATACCTACCCTATGTACTATACTACCATTATATGACTGTCCTATGTACTACACTACCATATGTACTATACTGTCCTATCTCCTCCCTGTGTACTATACTACCATTATATATCTACCCTGTGTACTATACTACCATATGTATCCCTTTCCTATGTATTATACTCTACTATCTCCTCCCTGTGTACTATACTACCATTATATATATATATATATATATATATATATATATATTATATATATATATATATGTATGTGTGTGTATGTACTATACTACCATTATATGACTGTCCTATGTACTACACTACCATATGTACTATACTGTCCTATCTCCTCCCTGTGTACTATACTGTGCTATGTACTATACTACCATTATATGTCTGTCCTATATCTACCCTATGTACTATACTACCATTATAAGACCGTCCTATGTACTACACTACCATATGTACTATACTGTCCTATCTCCTCCCTGTGTACTATACTACCACTATATGACTGTCCTATGTCTACCCTGTACTGTACTATCTCCTCCCTATACTGTCCTATTTGCTCCCTGTGTACTATATATACTACATGACAGGACAGTATAGTACATAGGAAAGTCATATAGTGGTAGTATAGTACACAGGAAAGAGATACATATGGTAGTATAGTACATGGGGTAGATATAGGACAGTCATATAGTGGTAGTATAGTACATAGGGTGTGTATATGTGTGTATGTACATATATATATATATATATATATATATATATATAATGGTAGTATAGTAGACAGGGAGGAGATAGGACAGTATAGTACATAGGAAAATATCCTTCCTGTGTACTATGCTACCATATGTATCTCTGTACTATACTGTCCTATATCTACCCTATGTACTATACTTCCATTATATGTCAGTACATATGGTAGTGTAGTACATAGGACAATCTCCTCCCTGTGTACTATACTACCATATGTATCTCTTTCCTATGTACTATACTGTCCTATATCTACCCTATTCTGTCCTATCTCATCCCTGTGTAATATACTACCACTATATGACAGGACAGTATAGTACATAGGAAAGTCATATAGTAGTAGTATATTACACAGGAAAGAGACAGGACAGTATAGTACATAGGAAAGAGATACATATGGTAGTATAGTACACAGGGAGGAGCAAGGACAGTATAGTACATGGGACAATCTCCTCCCTGTGTACTATACTACCATATGTATCTCTTTCCTATGTCCTATATCCTCCCTGTGTACTATACTACCATTATATATAATATACCCTATGTACTACACTGTGCTGTGTACTATACTACCACTATATGACTGTACTATATTGTCATATAGTGGTAATATAATACATAAGGA
Organism: Lithobates sylvaticus; assembly: GCA_028564925.1. Classification (NCBI taxonomy): domain Eukaryota; kingdom Metazoa; phylum Chordata; class Amphibia; order Anura; family Ranidae; genus Lithobates; species Lithobates sylvaticus. The sequence goes on along the minus strand of CM053032.1, from coordinate 16,774,019 downwards.
GGAGATAGGACAGTATAGGACAATCTCCTTCCTGTGTACTATACTACCATATGTATCTCTGTACTATGGACTATACTGTCCTCTATCTACCCTATGTACTATACTACCACTATATGACTGTCCTATCTCCTCCTTGTGTACTATACTACCATATGTATCTCTTTCCTATGTACTATACTACCACTATGACAGTATAGTACATAAGACAGTCATATAGTGGTAGAATAGTACACAAGGAGGATATAGGACAGTATAGTCCATAGTACAGAGATACATATGGTAGTATAGTCCATAGTACAGAGATACATATGGTAGTATAGTACACAGGGTGGAGATTGTCCTATGTACTATACTGTTACACTCTGTATAATCACATTGGGGTGTGTTTAATGTTTATACAAGCGGACAATATTGGATTGAAAATATTTTCCATATATGAAATTATTTGCCTTTTTATACATTTCCATATGTCACAGGTATGTTATATTTTATGGCAGCTTTAATATGTCTCTGAAAGTATTGTGATCATTGGTTACTGGTTAGCAGATTGGATGTGGTTTTTGGTGCGGCACACACCGGCATTGATACTCGGGTGACATAGAACTTTGTTTTCGCCCAGGTGTATAATGCTGGTTTATGCCGAGTTTTTATATATTTTTTTTTAATACATATGTTATGGTTTTATTTATTATTTTGTGTCCTTTTTCTACTACATCGCACTTGTGGTCAACTTTTCTTTCTTTTCACACTAGATATTTACAGTCCCTATCACTTTTTTTTATGTGGTATTTTTGCTGGGTGATTTTCTTTTCCTCCCTCTCCTCTTCACCCAATGGTTATTAATTCCTGAACTTTGTGTGGCCACAGGTGCGTTTCCCATTGGGATCTAATGACACACATGATTTACTCATTTGTTTAATATGTTTAATAATTTTGTTTGGTGTGTGTGTGTATGTATGTGTGTCTCTCTCTATATCTATATATATATATATATATATATATCTATATCTATATCTATATATCTATATATATATATATATATATCTCTTTAGCACTCTAGCCATGACTAAGCACCATATCTGGTGTGAAACGTGTCAGTCCTGTGCAGTTGGTCTGTATTTCCCTGTAATAATTTGATATCCATTTTTTTTTTTTAAATAAAGGTGAACTTTTTTGGAGTGCGGCTATCCAGCATTCTATTTCTTCCATTATCTCTGCTGCAAACAGAACCAGCACCCCGCCTGATTGCAGAGACAGCTGTCCTTAGGAGAGGTGATTACTAAACTGTCCTATCGCCTCCCTGTGTACTATACTACCGCTATATGACTGTCCTATGTACTATACTGGCCTAGCCCCCCCCTGTGTACTATACTACCACTATATGACTGTCCTATGTACTATACTGGCCTAGCTCCTCCCTGTGTACTATACTACCACTATATGACTGTCCTATGTACTATACTGGCCTAGCTCCTCCCTGTGTACTATACTAACACTATATGACTGTCCTATGTACTATACTGGCCTAGCTCCTCCCTGTGTACTATACTACCACTATATGACTGTCCTATGTACTATACTGGCCTAGCTCCTCCCTGTGTACTATACTACCACGAAATGACTGTCCTATGTACTATACTGGCCTAGCTCCTCCCTGTGTACTATACTACCACGAAATGACTGTCCTATGTACTATACTGGCCTAGCTCCTCCCTGTGTACTATACTACCACGAAATGACTGTCCTATGTACTATACTGGCCTAGCTCCTCCCTGTGTACTATACTACCACGAAATGACTGTCCTATGTACTATACTGGCCTAGCTCCTCCCTGTGTACTATACTACCACTATATGACTGTCCTATGTACTATACTGGCCTAGCTCCTCCCTGTGTACTATACTACCACTATATGACTGTCCTATGTACTATACTGGCCTAGCTCCTCCCTGTGTACTATACTACCACTATATGACTGTCCTATGTACTATACTGGCCTAGCTCCTCCCTGTGTACTATACTACCACGAAATGACTGTCCTATGTACTATACTGGCCTAGCTCCTCCCTGTGTACTATACTACCACGAAATGACTGTCCTATGTACTATACTGGCCTAGCTCCTCCCTGTGTACTATACTACCACGAAATGACTGTCCTATGTACTATACTGGCCGAGCTCCTCCCTGTGTACTATACTACCACTATATGACTGTCCTATGTACTATACTGGCCTAGCTCCTCCCTGTGTACTATACTACCACTATATGACTGTCCTATGTACTATACTGGCCTAGCTCCCCCCTGTGTACTATACTACCACTATATCACTGTCCTATGTACGATACTGGCCTAGCTCCTTCCTGTGTACTATACTACCACTATATCTCTGTCCTATACTGTCCTATGTACTAGAGCTGAACGATTATTCGCCAAGAATCGTTATCGCATTTTTTTTTTTTCCCCCCCCCCCCCCCCCCCCGTTGCGATCTCGACAAAAGTGTTTCACGATTCTTTCTATGCAGAGAATTCTCTCTGCTCTTCTGAAGCCACAGCCGTCAAAAGAAAGGAAGAAGAAAAACAAAAAAAACAACGGACAGTCTGCCAAGAATCACAATATTCTTTAGCAGTGGAACTTAAAGTGGTGTTGCCACCAAAAAAAAAAAAAAATTTGCTTAAAAATCTTAAATAAAATAATTGGAAAAAAAAATGTTTTACTCGCCTCTAAATGCCTGTTGCTAGGGGGGTCCCTCGTAGTCTGCCACCTTCAGTGCCCGGCCACTGACATTACTTACCCTCGGCACCGCACACAGTCATCTGGGACCTGTCACGTGTCCCAGATGACAGATCGTCGTATCACGGCGCCGCTCGCGCATGCACAGATGGGTGCCCACAGTAAGGATGCCGGCGCCGCGAGCGGATCGGGGAACGAAGGGGGGGTTTCGTTCCCCTGCATGTATAAACATTGTAACAATTTGTCAAAGGAATAGACTTTGGTGTGTAAATGAGGAAAGTTTAACTACTTAAACACTAAACCTTTTCCTGACATTTGTTGGTTTCAAGTTAAAATCCTAAAATCCATTTTTTTTTTTTTGTTTGCTAGAAAATTACTTAGAACCCCCAAACATTATATATATATATATATATAATTTTTAGTAGAGACCCTAGAGAATAAAATGGCAGCTGTTGCAATATTTTATGTCGCACTGTATTTGCGCAGCGGTCTTTTTAAATGCAATTTTTTGGGAAAAATTTATAAAAAAAAAAGAACCAGTAAAGTTAGCCCAATTGTTTTTGTATAATGTGAAAGATTTTACGTTGTGAGAATCGTGATCTTTTTATTCTGAGCAAAAAAAAAACGTGATTCTCATTTTGGCCAGAATCGTGCAGTATACTACTACCATATGTCTGACTTATGTACTATACTGTCATACCTCTCCCCCATGTCATACCTCTCCCCATGTGCTATACTGTCATACCTCTCCCCCATGTGCTATACCTCTCCCCCATGTCATACCTCTCCCCCATGTGCTATACTGTCATACCTCTCCCCCATGTGCTATACTGTCATACCTCTCCCCCATGTGCTATACTGTCATACCTCTCCCCCATGTACTGTGTCTATCTTCAGCCAGGTGAACTCTGATTGGCCAGTCTGGTCCATCACACCCCCTCCATAGTCTTTGCTGGTCATGTTATAGGGGGACTCGGCTGACTTCCTGTTTGTTGGTGTTCTCAGTACACAGATACGATGAGGGAGCAACACACCACCGTGAGGACGGAGCCGAAGTCGGGATTCCTGGAGCGTCTCGGCGACACGGCAGGGGGGATGGGGATCGGCCTCATCTCCTTCTGTCTGTCCTTCTACCTTCTCTTCACTAATGAGGTGAGAACCCCCCCCCCCCATCCCCCCACCATTCCTGAGGACTGTACAGTCTGATTCCTTCCATTGTCCCATAATACTCTTCTCAGCTGCATAAGGGACTTGGGGAGGTAGGAGTGGAGAAACAGCAGCACACTGAGCGTCCCAGTGATTGGCTGTGTGTGTGTGTGTGTGTGTGTGTGTGGGGGAGGGGGCGTGTCAACAAGTGTGATCATTGGAGGACAGGCAGTCAAAAAAAAGAGAGGGGTAAAATAGAGATGTAGGACAGGAAGGGGGCAAGTATGGGATGGGGATCATGAATGTTGCATAGTAGTCCTGTATTCCTCTATAGATCTGTATTCTAACCAACAAAACTTTGTAACCTTGAGAGAGCAATGATGTAATGCTAGTGGAAGAACTCACTAGCTCTCTCAAGGTTACTGCTCCGAAGTTTTAAAGTGTTTTCTAAACCCACAAAAGTAAAATCAGTCTGTGGAACCTAAGGGGTTAATCCTCCACATTGTGTAAAAAGGCTGTTTGATCCTGTCTGCTCTGATCCTCCCCTTCTTCCACTGTCCCCAATCCATCTACTGATGGTACAGAGCCTTGGGGACAAGCTGCACATGCTCAGTTTGGTGTGTATTGATAGAGAGTTTTTTCTTTTCTTGGGAGGGTGCATGTGATCAGAACGGGGCCAATCAGCACTGTCCAGACAGAGGGTCAGGGGTCCTGGAGCCTCATAGGACAGTCAGAGGAGAATGAAAACTCCTCCTACAAGCTTTAACCAGACACGGATAGAAGTCACAAGAAAGGTATTTAGCCGTTTATAATTACTAAAATAATTGCATTTCCGTGTACTGTAGGAGATACAGATATAGTGACTGCAGGTTCCTGGGGAGACCAGATATAGTGACTGCAGAGTCCTGGGGAGACCAGATATAGTGACTGCAGGTTCCTGGGGAGACCAGATATAGTGATTGCAGAGTCCTGGGGAGACCAGATATAGTGAATGCAGGGTCCTGGGGAGACCAGATATAGTGAATGCAGGGTCCTGGGGGAGACCAGATATAGTGACTGCAGGTTCCTGGGGAGACCAGATATAGTGATTGCAGAGTCCTGGGGAGACCAGATATAGTGAATGCAGAGTCCTGGGGAGACCAGATATAGTGAATGCAGAGTCCTGGGGAGACCAGATATAGTGAATGCAGAGTCCTGGGTAGGCCAGATATAGTGAATGCAGAGTCCTGGGGGAGACCAGATATAGTGAATGCAGAGTCCTGGGGAGACCAGATATAGTGACTGCAGAGTCCTGGGTTTAGTAACACTTACATTCCTCCATCCAAAATAACACTGAAGGAATTAATTTCATGTTGCACCCATATCCGTATTTTCACCAAGTCTTATGCCGCGTACACACAATCAGAATTCTCATTGGAAAAAGCGCTGATGGTGTTCCCGATGGAATTCCGCTCAAACTGTCTTGCCTACACATGGTCACACCAAATTCCGACCGTCAAGAACGCGGTGACGTACAACACTACGACGAGCCGAGAAAAAATGGAGTTCAATGCTTCCAAGCGTGCGTCAAATTGTTTCCGAGCATGCGTAGGAATTTTGCGCGTCGGAATTGTTACAGACGATCGGAATTTCCGATAGAAAAATTTTCCGTTGTAAAAATTGAGAACCTGCTCACAAATTTTTGCTGGAGGGAATTTGGCCAGCAAAATTCCGATGGAGCCTACACACGGTCGCATTTTCTGATGAAAAGCTCTCATCGGTCTTTTGCTGGACAACACTACAACGAGCCGAGAAAATGAAGTTCAATGCCTCCGAGCATGCGTAGAAATTTTTCGCTTTGGAATTTCCAATCGGAACTTTTTCCGACCGAAAAATAGAGACCCTGCTCTTAATCTTTTGCTGGCGGGAATTCCGCCAGCAAAATTCCGATGGAGCATACACGCGGTCGCATTTTCCGATTGAAAAGCTCTCATCTGTCTTTTTTGCTGGCCTAATTTCCAACCGCGTGTACGCGGCATTAGAGCTGTTTGCAGCTTTGATATCCTCACACAGTAACTTCTCCAATGTCTTCTTGCAGGGTCGGGCGGTGCAAACAGCGAAATCCCTGGACGAGGGCCTGTCCCTTGTACGGACGATCGGGAACATCCAGCGAATAGACCCCATGAATGAGGCAAAGCTACTCCATGTATCTGGAGTTCTTCAGACATCTAATGTAAGTACGAATGCTGTGGTTTCATTAAAGCGGTATTAAACCCAAAACCAAAATGTTTATATATTACAGCTTACCAATTATTAGATGTGGGGGCTGCATTCGTTTTCTTTTTTTTTTCCTTTTTTGGCCAGTAACACACCTTTCTGTATTAGTGTGCCACCCAGTGCTGGGACAAGGTCATCCAGCGCCCAGGGCAAAGATGCCAAACTGCGCCCCCCTTTCCCTTAGGTTTAGGGTCAGGGTGCCCCCCACCCCTGCAATAAACCATTGCGCCAGGGGCAGCCGCCCCTCCTGCCCACCCCTTGTCCCAGCCCTGCCACCACTCTGGATGAAGGAGCGCAAGGGGGTACCTTTGAACAGCAGCATTGTCAGTCTAGGGGTGGAGGGGAGTGTTGGATGTACTAGCAGATTTAGATACATTAACAAATGTTAAGTCAAACTCCAGCTAATACTTCTTATATGCAGTTACAGCAAACATTTTTTTTTCCTTTTTTTTTTTTTGTTTTTTTTTTTTTGGGGATAAAGGTTTTACTTAAAGCGGGAGTAAACCCGCTGACTTTTTTTTTATCTTTTTTTTTTTTACACCGCATTTTTGGTTTCAGCGCCAACATTTCTATTTGGAAATCGCTGTAAAATCGAGGTAAAAAACGCACCGGCGATTCGGGTTTTTGAGTCACATGTCCATTTTATACAGGTGCAGGCAACCCAAAAATACACCAGAAACGCATAGGAAACTACGAAAAAAAAAAAAATTCTTCCTATGCATTTCTGGTGTATTTTTGGGTTGCCTGCACCTGTACAAAATGGACATGTGACTCAAAAACCCGAATCGCCGGTCCATTTTTTACAGCGATTTCCATTCATTTCAAGCTGATTTTTTGGAGCAGGACATTTCAAAAATGTACCACACCTGTAACGCAGTGGTGTGAAGATTCCTATAGGACGGGGATATGCAATTAGCAGACTTCCAGCTGTTGCAAGACTACAAGTCCCACCAGTCCCATCATGCCTCTGTCTCTGGGTGTCAGGCTTGTGGCGGTCAGAGTCTTGCTATGCCTCATGGGAGTTGTAGTAATGCAACAGCTGTAGGTCCGCTAATTGCATGTCCCTGCTATAGGATTTAAACATTTTTCTTGCAAGATAAAAATGCAGAAAAACGAATCGGTTTGGAATTCGCGTCTATGCATTTTTAGTGCTTTTTGCATTTTGCTGATTTGCACTACAGTCCATTTTAAACATGGTTCCCTATGGAACACGTTCTGCAGTGCAAATCTGCAAAATGCAAAAAGTACTATAAATGCCATAGGTGTGAATCAGGCCTAATGGTGCCAATACAGGCTGCACACACAAAGGGGATTGAAAACTGTCACCAATATAAATGATCTCGCTACATTGTATTTCCTGCAATGAGGGTTTAATACCACGATTTTATCTTGGTGCTCGGACAAGCTTTACTCCTATAAATTCTTCTAATAAACCTCCTACAATATGTGTGATGTGGTGAATTTGCAATGTTGGAAGGCTGTCAGACACGAGGGGCGTTGGCGCTGATGAGTCATCGGGTCCAGGAGACTGAAATCTGGAATAAAAGTCCTTTGAGAAGGGAGTGGAGATACGGGTTCCTAAACATCGATCGTTAAAGGAAACCTGCGCTAAGAGAAATACTTCTCAGGTCCTCTGAAAATGCTAGTTGCTTTGATCCATATGACAGCCAGGCAACTAGTATTTTCATAAGCATGTCATCCCCTTCTTTTCTTGTCAAAGGTTTGGGCTGCAGGGGAGAAAAGTGAGATCACGATTTGGCAGTGATGTCTGGCACAGGTGCCAGGACCACAACACTGAGTAAACAGAACAAAGGCGTGGCCCCATTGTCTTCCTCCTCTTTGCCCTCCAGCTAACTGCAAATCCCCCAACTTCCCACAGTGCCTCCAACCTTCCATAGTGGCCCAGAGCACACCCAAAGCACTCCCTTAAAACTCCTCAGTCCCCACATTTCCTGCCAACCTCCCACAGTGCCCCTTGGTCCTCTGCAATGCGCCATAGCTTGCTAAAGGGCCTCCAGTCCCACCATAGTGCCCCCAACAGTGCCCCCCAGTCCTACACATTGCCCCTAAAAAAAATAAAAAACACAAGCCTCCTGGATAGACCCCCCCATCCTCCTCCATGGACCCCATCCTCCACAGTTGCCCCCAGTTTCCTCCAGAAGCCTCACCCCCCCCCCCTTCAGGGCCACCACAAAGGATCTTCAGGGCCACCAAAGCTGCTGCAGAGTCCTCTAACCCCCATCATGGTCTGGGGCTGAATGAGTGCTGCCGGCACTGGGGAGCTACAGATCATTGAGGGAACCATGAATGCCAACATGTACTGTGACATACTGAAGCAGAGCATGATCCCCCTCCCTTCAGAGACTGGGCCGCAGGGCAGTATTCCAACATAATGACCCCAAACACACCTCCAAGACGACCACTGCCTTGCTAAAGAATCTGAGGGTAAAGGTGGACTGGCCAAGCATGTCTCCAGACCTAAACCCTATTGAGCATCTGTGGGGCATCCTCAAATGGAAGGTGGAGGAGCGCAAGGTCTCTAACATCCACCAGCTCCGTGATGTCGTCATGGAGGAGGGGAAGAGGACTCCAATGACAACCTGTGAAGCTCTGGTGACCTCCATGCCCAAGAGGGTTAAGGTAGTGCTGGAAAATAATGGTGGCCACACAAAATATTGACACTTTGGGCCCAATTTGGACATTTTCACTTAGGGGTGTACTCACTTTTGTTGCCAGCGGTTTAAACATTAACCACTTCCCGCCCGGCCTATAGCAGAATGACGGCTCTGGTTCTGTTATCCTGACTGGGCGTCATATGACGTTTTTCAGGATAACATGCCGCCGCACGCCCGTGAGAGCGGTGTGTCAGTCTGACACACCGCAACACTGATCTCGGTGGCTCTTTACCACGTGATCAGCCATGTCCAATCACGGCTGATCACGATATTAACAGGAAAAGCCATTGATCGGCTTTTCCTCATTCGCGTCTGACAGACGCGAGTAGAGGAGAGCCGATCGGTGGCTCTACTGATAGGGGGGGTCTGCGCTGATTGTTTATCAGCGCAGCCCCCCTCAGATGCCCCCACTGGACCACCAGGGAAGTGGGCAACATGTGGATGGCCAGGTATGTACCCCATGGCCATCCACATGTGCAAATGATGCCCAATCTGTGCTAGTCGGTGCCCACAAATGGGCACTGACTGGCACCATCATGTACCAAAAAAAATAAGTGATGCCCAGCAATGCCATCCATCAGTGTCATCAGTGCCGCCCATCAGCGCCGCCCATCAGTGCTGCATACCAGGGCCGCCTATGAGTGCCCATCAGTGCTGTCCATCAGTGCCACCCATGCCCATCAGTGCCGCCTATGAGTGCCCATCAGTGCTGCATACCAGTGCCGCCTATGAGTGCCCATCAGTGCCTACCATCAGTGCCCATCATCAGTGGCCGTCAGTGCCACCTCATTGGTGCCGCCTTATCAGTGCCCGTCATTGAAGAAGGAAACGTACTTATTTACAAAAGATTTTAACAGAAACAAAGAAAAACTTTTTATTTTTTTTTCAAAATTTTCGGTATTTTATTATTTGTTGCACAAAAAATTAAAATCGCAGAGGTGATCAAATACCACCAAAAGAAAGCTCTATTTGTGGGAACAAAATGATAAAAATTCTGTTTGGGTGCAGTGTAGCATGACCGCGTAATTGTCATTCAAAGTGCGACAGCGCTGAAAGCTGAAAATTGGCCTGGGCAGGAAGGTGTCTAAGTGCCCAGTATTGAAGTGGTTAATGGCTGTGTGTTGAGTTATTTTGAGGGGACAGCAAATTTGCACTGTTATACAAGCTGTACACTCACTACTTTACATTGAAGAAATGGCACTTTTCTACACTGTTGCTATTATAATTACAACAATGTGAGGGGTGTACTCACTTTTGTGAGATACTGTATGTATCCTTTTTTATATTTATTATAGCTTTGTATTAGCTGTGTGCTGGGAGTTCTTCTTTTATTTCCCCAGACACAATCCCAATCACTTAGAGTCCAGCTTTGTTCTTCTTCTCACAATCTATAAAGTTTCAGTTTTTGAAGGCCGGAGATGTACCGGAAGCTGCTCTCTTTTACTTAAAAAAAAAAAAAAAAAAAAAAAAATACCTGGACACAAAAACAAATTTTGGATTTGACATTTCCCGATCTGATTCTTTTCTCTGTATACGGTATTTGTAAATAATCAGCTTTTGTCCAATTGCAGCCGCTGTTTGACCCAAACTACGGGGTTTCCATACAATGCGTGAAACTGAAGCGCCAGGTGGAGATGTTCCAGTGGGTGGAGCAGGAGGAGTCCAAGTAAGAGACAAACCCTGTGATGTTCTCTCTGTGAAGGGAAATGGGTGAAAATAAGACCCCTTTCACACTGGGGGCGGGGCGGGCGTTTAGCGGTAAAGGGACGCTAGTTTTTAGTTTTAGCGCAATTTTAAAGCGTGACATGTTTGGTATCTTTTTACTCGGCGTAACATCTTTCACATTTAAACAGAAAAATTGGGCTAATGCGGCGTACACACGGTCGGAAATTCCGATGGAAACAGTCCGATGGGAGCTTTTCATCGGATTTTCCAACTGTGTGTATGCCCAACTGTCTTTTTCTGTTGGAATTTCCGACGGACTTTGGATTGAGAACCTGTTCTCAATTTTTCCGACGGAAAACCTTTCTATCGGATTTTCCGATCGTGTGTATATGCAATTCCGACACGCAAAATTCCGACGCATGCTCGGAAACAATTCGACGCATGCTCGGAAGCATTAAACTTCCCTTTTATAGTGCTGTCGAACGTGTTTTATGCCGCTGTGTTATTGACCGTCGGAATTTGGTCTGATCGTGTGTAGGCAACACAGCTTGAGCGGAATTCCGTCGGAAAAACCGTCAGAGTTTTTTTCGACGAGAATTCCGATCGTGTGTACGCGGCAGAACTTTAGTGTTTGTATTTATTTTTTTTTTTAATTTTATTAAACATTTTTTTCAGTTCATGAAAGGCGTTTGAAAAATTGCTGTGCAAATACTGTGTGACGTAAAAAGTTGCAACAACCGCCATTTTATTCCCTAGGGCAGGGGTGCCCAACCTTTTGAATAGCGAGGGCCACTTAAGCGACTTGGTCGCGGGCCACAATGAGCAGATGACAGTTCTGCGTATGCAAAGCGGACACAGACACAGCCCTCTCTACTCTATGGGCCCTCTCATCTGATCAAATGGAAGGGGGCGGATCCACTTTCCGTTTTTTTTTTTTTTTTTGTAGCAGATCGGATTGGAAGGAGGCAGGTCTGTTTACATCTGCTGCTCCATAGAGGTTAATGGAGGGTCCGATTGGGTCAGACAGATCATGTTAAAGGGGCCTAAGGCTACTTTTACACTGATGGTCTGAGGTCTACCCACACCTGTGGCTTTCCTGCAGGTTAGCTGTACTTTGCCATAGAATTCTATCATATCCTGCAGGTGTGGTGCACCTTCTGAAAGTGCACCAAACCCACAGGTAAAACCAGAAGTCTATGGCTCAGTGCAGGTAAGCCGCAGGTACACTGCGCTACACCTGCGGATCAGTTTAACCGATTGAGGACCGCCTCCTGCACATTTACATCAGCAGAATGGCACGGCTGGGCACATCAACGTACAGGTACGTTGCTCTTTAAGTGCCCGGCCGTGGGTCCTGAGTGCTCGCGACCCGGTCCTGAGCTCCGCGGCCGTGGGACCCGTTCGCCGCTGGTGTCGCGCGATCGGGTCACAGAGCTGAAGAACGGGGAGAGGTCTGTGAAAACAAACCTCTCCCTGTGCTTCAAAGTGAGACTGCCACTGATCGTCTGTTCCCTGTCATCGGGAAAGACGATCAGTGATGTCACACGCCAAGCCACGCCCCCTACAGTAAAAAACACACAGGTCACACTTAACCCCTCCCTGCCCCCTAGTGGTTAACCCTTTCACTGCCAGTGTCACTTACACAGGAATCAATGCATTTAAATAGCATTGATTGCTGTATAAATGACAATGGTCCCAAAAAATGTGTCAAAAATGTCCGCCATAATGTCGCAGTCACAATAAAAATCGCTGATCGCCGCCATTACTAGTAAAAAAAAAATATATATTAATAAAAATGCTATAAAACTCTCCCCTATTTTTTAAACTTTTGCGCAAACCAATCTATAATCACTAATTGCGATTTTTTTTTTTTTTTTTTTTTTTTTTTTTTTAACCAAAAATATGTAGAAGAATACGTATCGGCTTAAACTGAGGAAAAAAATGTTTTTTTAATATATTTTTTGGGGATATTTATTATAGCAAAAAGTAAAAAATATTGCATTTTTTTTCAAAATCGTCGCTCTATTTTTGTTTATAGCGCAAAAAATTAAAACCGCAGGGGCGATCAAATACCACCAAAATAAAGCTCTATTTGTGGGAAAAAAAAGGACGCCAATTTTGTTTGGGAGCCACATCGCACGACCGCGCAATTGTCAGTTAAAGCGACGCAGAGCCGAATCGCAAAAAGGGGCCTGGTCCTTTGGCTGCAAATTGGTCCGGGGCTTAAGTGGTTAAAGCAGCCCAGTAACCACTGCAGAACAGATATGTCCAGATATACACTGTGATTTTAGTAATAAACTTGCTGTCCCAGGCGGAGTGCATTTGGTATCACTCCACCTATGACAGGAGCCGGCGCTATACAGGAAGCATTGGCATCTGCTTGCTTCTTCTACCGCTGGCTTCATTCACAACACTGATGCTCTGGCGTGGCGGGTAGACAACCTGCAATCTGGGCTTGCCAACCTGCCATCCCAGAGCAGGAGGTCGCGGGCTACTTTAGAGGGCTCCGCGGGCCACATGTGGCCCCTGGGCCACTGGTTGGGCACCCCTGCCCTAGGGTCTTGAGGGTTCTGAGTAATTTTATAGCAAAAAAATATGATTTTTTTACATGTCGGAGAGGAATGGAGGCGGTTAGACCCCATTCACACCGAGGGCGCTTTGCAGGCGCTATAGTGTTAGAAATAGCGCCTGCAATCCACCCTCAAACTGATGCTCCATTGTCTGCAGTGTGAAAGCCCAAGGGGGGAAAGCCAGTGTGTGCTGGCAGGGGGTCACAAAAAGTCCTGCCAGCAGCTTCTTTTGGAGCGGTGAAGGAGCGGTGAACTCGCCGCTCCTCCACCGCTCCTCCCCATTGAAATCAATGGGGCAGCGCCGTAATACCGCCGGCAAAACGCTGCTATTGCGGCGTATTGCTGGGGGTTTTAATCCATTCTCGGCCACTAGCGGGGGGGTAAAAATGCCCTGCTAGCGGCCGAAATGCACCGCAAATCTGATGGTAAAACGCTGCTAAAAATAGCGGCGTTTCACTGGGGCGGCGTGATGTGAAAGGGGTCTTAATATCGCTTTAAAGAAAATTTGAAGCAATCTACCCTTGTTGTGGCGTTCTATCGCACACTGTAAGGGTTAAAAGCTCAACCCTTCCTAAGGAAACAGACTGCAGGCACACAGCTGTGAAGTGAATATGCAGATATATGGAGTTGGGATGCTATGTGACCAGCATCAGGTGGTGATTAAATACGTGTCAGATAAACCACCTTAACCACTTCAGCACCGGGCCATTTTACACCCTTCCTTACCAGAGCACTTTTTGTGATTCGGCACTGCGTCGTTTAACTAACAATTGCGCGGTCGTGCGACGTTACACCCAAACAAATTTGACGTCCTTTTTTTCCCACAAATAGAGCTTTCTTTTGGTGGTATTTGATCGCCCCTGCGGTTTTTATTTTTTGCGCTATAAACAAAAGAAGAGTGACAATTTTGAAGAAAAAAAACACAATATTTTTTACTTTTTGCTATAATAAATATCCCATTTTTAAAAAAAAAAACTATTTTTTTACTCAGTTTAGGCCGATATGTATTCTTCTACATATTTTGGTAAAAAAAATCGCAATAAGCGTATATTGATCGGTTTGCGCAAAAGTTATAGCGTCTACAAAATAGGGGATAGATTTATTGCATTTTTTTTTTTTTTTATAGTAATGGCGGCGATCTGCGATTTATTTTTTATTTATTTTTTTCGTGACTGCGACATTGCGGCGGACACTTCGGACACCTTTGACACATTTTTGTAACCATTCACATTTACACAGCGATCGTTGCTATACAATTGCATTGATTACTGTGTAAATGTGACTGGCAGGGAAGGGGTTAACACTATGGGGGCGCTGCAGGGGTTAATGTGTTCCCTATAGGAGTGACTCTAACTGTGGGGGGAGGGGACTCAAGGGGAGGAGACCGATCATGTGTTCCTCCGTACTGGGATCACATGATCGGTCTCCTCTCCGCTGACAGGACGTGGAGCTGTGTGTTTACACACACACAGCTCCACGGTCCCGCACGGTCCGTTGTTTTAACGGGCAATCGCGGGTGCCCGGCGGACATCGCGGGCCGCCGGGCACTCGCACCGGGTCCCGAGCGATGCCGTGGGTGCGCGCGCCCCCCCAGGCGGCCGGGAATGGGAGGACGTCATATGACGCCCACCCAGGATGGGAGATCCACCTTGTGGGCGTCATATGACTATGGGCGGGTAGGGAAGGGGTTAAAGTATAGGAATAAGAAGAGAGATTTAGGACTTTATATGAGGCACAAATCTTTCTTCTTATTCCAAATTATCGGGGATGGAGGTAAATTGTAGCTATTGCCTCATATAAAGTCCCAACCCCATTTCCTATTTTTCACCTCAAAGTATAACTAAAAGAAAAAAACTTTATTTTTTTTTTTTCATTTTGGCTAGTTAGGAACACAGCTGATCACATGGGTAAAGCGCCATGTCATCGGCTCTTTATTGCGATCTGGGGTTGCACCGTGTCCCAGGAGCAAGCGTGGAGACACTGGGGCGACGTCATATGTTGTCGTCCCAGAAGGAGAGAGCCACCTTGCGCCCGTCAGTTGTCTCTACGGCGGGTGGGAGGTGGTTAAATGGCTCTGCTTTCTGAAACTATGCAAACACTTTTATTTAAACATTTTATATTCTGTTTTTCACAGAGATTATGAAGAAGATGGAGAGAAAAAAACAGAGACAAGATACACGTACAGTAAGTACCATCTTCTTCCGGGGAAACTATGGGGATCTGAATGATAGGACACGCCACGGCTTACCTATTTTACCTATTTTTTTTTTAACCACTTCCTGCCCAAGGACGTTATATGACATCCTGGACTTTCAGTGGGAATATCTGAATGATGGGTGCAGCTATAGGCATCATTCAGATATCCTTGTTTGCAGCCGGCGATTCTGTGCACCATAAGAATGATCATAGCGGCGCTTGACCGTTCTTACAGGCGACGGGAGGGCACGCCCCTCCTGCTGGCATCCGGTGCTTCTCCGTGCTCTCCCGTACCATGGGGGGCCCGGAGAAAGAATCGCCTGCCGCTGGATGACGAGCATAGAGATTTCCGGTGCCCCGGCGCGACGTTATGATGTTACGCCCGGTACCCGGAAGTAAACAAAGCCGCGATAGCGGCTGTCAGCATGAGATCGGTGAATTTATTTTTTTTTTTTTTTTTTTTTTTTTTTTTTTTTTTTTACCGATCTCATGCTTTCCAGCCTGGATGAGAGATGTGGGGTCTTATTGACCCCACATCTCTCCATAAAGAGGACCTGTCACATACATTCCTATTAAAAGGGATGTTTACATTCGTTGTAATAGGAATAAAAGTGATCCAAACTTCTTCTTTTTTTTTTTTTTTTTTTTTAAAGTAAAATAAATAAAATAAATAATAATAATTTTTTTTTTTAAAACGCCCCTGTCCCCAGTAGCTCGTGCTCAGAAGCGAACGCACACGTAAGTCCCGCCCACATATGTAAACACCGCTCAAACCACACGTGAGGTATCGACGCGTGTGTTAGAGCGCATGCAACAATTATAGCACTAGACCTCCTCTGTAACTCTAAACTGGTAACCTGTAAAAAAAATTGAAAACGTCGCCTATGGAGATTATTAAGTACCAAAGTTTGGCGCCATTCCACGATTGTGCGCAAACCCTGTGATGTTCTCTCTGTGAAGGGAAATGGGTGAAAATAAGACCCCTTTCACACTGGGGGCGGGGCGGGCGTTTAGCGATAAAGGGACTTTTAGCGCAATTTTAAAGCGCGACATGTTGGGTATCTATTTAGTCGGCGTAACATCATCTTTAATATTATATAAAAAAAATTGAGCTAACTTTACTGTTTTTTGTTATTTTTTACTTCATTCCAAAAAAGAGGCGTTTGAAAAATTATTGCGCAAATACCGTGTGAGATAAAAAGTTGCAATGACCGACCTTTTATTCCCTAGGGTGTCTGCTAAAAAAAACGTATAAAATGTTTGGGGGTTCTGAGTAATTTTCTAGCAAAAAAATTATGATGTTTACATGAAGCAGAATAGGCCAAAATAGGCCCGGTATGGAAGTGGTTAAATGGTACAATTTCTCAGTTTAAACATTTGATATGTTTTCTATTTTCTATTGTGAATAAAATTTGGGTTTATGAGATTTGTAAATCATTGCATTCTGTTTTCATGTTGATTTTTTTTGGAATTGGGGCTTTTGAATTCAGTTGAAGATCAGTTTTACATCAATGTGCGCTTTGCTTTGAACCCTCACTACAAGCCATGGTGGATGCACGGAAACGCATCTTAAAAGTCAGTGTGTAGCAGCCCTATGCAGGAATAAACTGAAGTGATGTTGTCACCTAAAAAGCCTTTTTTTTTTTTTCCTTAGATACGGAGTGGAAATCAGAGGTGGTGAGCAGCAGACATTTCGACCGAGAAATCGCCCATCGCAATCCCAGGTGATCTTCTTTTTATAAAGTCAAACTCCAGCATTCCCTTCAGTCTTGCACAGTTGTAGCGGCTCCTCTCCTGGAATGAAATGGCTTCCTCTGATTTCACTGCACACTGTGAGCTTCTCACAAGCTGCAGCAGGTCAGATAGAGGCCCACCTCATTTCTTGGCTGGAGGACATCCAGCATCATCTAGATCGGTGGTCGCCAACTTATCGGACCTCACGGACCAATAAACTCACAATTTTGAACCCCAGGGATCACTGACATGAATTTTACACACAATATTCCGGCTCTCTGCCTCCACCACTCTGCATGACGCTGCTACCTCACACAGACTCCTCATTGGATCTCACCTCCTTATCCAGCCATGTGCTGGAGCTCCATGCTCCCTCCCACAGTCTGTGATTAGCGCTTCCATTGGAAGTCCCTTCCTCATTCACCTCACGCTCTCTGCACTACTCCTGGCGCCTCCCTCTGAGTTCATAGGAGGCAGAACTTAAAGCGGTGTTTCAGCTTAAAAAAAAAAAATTGTAAAAGTCAGCAGCTAAAAAAAAAGTCGCTGCTGACTTTTAATAAGTACACTTACCCTCCAGGGGCGCCCGCGATTCCGTTCGTGGAGGCCGAGATGTCCCTCGGCGTTCCGGATCCAGCGCCGCCATCCTCAGTAAGGGAAACGGCTTCGCGCGGCCTACTGCGCATGCGCGAGTGGGATTTGTGAATGGGGAACGCAATGTGTTGTGGGACACAGTTCCCATAAGACACCGCGCCCCATTCACCTGAAGACGAAAGAAGAGAAGATCACTGCGGCGCTGGAGGAGGCAGATTAGGACAATCTGCCTAGCAACAGCCATTTCTGGTAAGTAAAAAAAAAAAAAAAATTTTTATTTTTTTATTTTTTATTTTAAATTGTTACTAACATTTTTTCAAGTTTTCATTTTCAGGGTGTCCCACCACTTTAAAGTGATTGTAGGGGGAATTTTTTAATTTTATTTTTAAATAACAAACATGTCATACTTGCCTCTACTGTGCAGCTCGTTTTGCACAGAGTGGCGCCGAACCTCCTCTTCTGGGGTCCCCCGGCGGCTCTCGCGGCTCCTCCCCACATCTGATAATTCCCTTTGGAGAAGCGCTTCCCAGAGGGGGGTTACCTCCCGAGTCCAGCATTTGCTTCTATAGACACAGAATACCGGACTCGGCCCTGCCCCCGGTGCCCGCGTCATTGGATTTGATTGACAGCAGCGAGAGCCAATGGCAGCAATGCTATGAATAAAGGGGTTCAGGTAAGTAAGACGGGGGGGGGCTAGGGGGCCGGTGACTGCCGGGTGTTTTTTTACCTTAATGCATAGGATGCAATCAGGTGAAAAAACACGTACCTTTACATCCCCTTTAAGAGGGGGCATCGGGTATCAATGCACGCTGACAGTATTGACTTTCAGCGTGCCCTGAGAACAACACTGGAAACAACATAGGGCGGTAGTCATCGGCCAGAATGTTGATTTGTGGCGGGGGACCTTATGAGGGGGAGCCATATTTGGATCCCTAAAGCTCCTTTTAACCACTTGCATACCGGGCACTTTCACCCCCTTCCTGCCCAGACCAATTTTCAGGTTTCAGTGCTGTCGCACTTTGAATGACAATTGTGCGGTCATAGAACACTGTACCCATATGACATTTTTATCATTTTTTTTGAAACTTATAGCGCTTTTTTTTTATGGTATTTACTCACCACTGGGTTTTTTTATTTTTTGCTACACAAATAAAAAAGGACAAAAATTTCTGTTACAACATTTTGTAAATAAGTGATTTTTCTCCCTCACTGATGGGCGCTGATAGGTGGTACTGAAGGACACTGGTAGGCAGTAATGATAGGCGGCACTGATGGACACTGATTGGCAGCACTTGTGGGCACTGTTGGGGCTGCCCTGATAATGGGGGCACTGATCATCAGTGTAGATGTTGTCCCCTGTGTGGATTTTCAGGTTATCGGCTGTCCTCTCCTCACACGCTGTCAGCGTGAGAAGAGAAATGCGGATAACCTGGAAAATCCATGGTTGTGAAGAGGTTAATGCAAGCATGCTTATATATGTGTTAGGATTTGATAGTTTGCACGGCCTCCATTTTCTGCGTCCTTACAAAGTCATGTAAAGCAAGCGTCCATCTTTTTTTGCAGCGCCATGGCGGTGGAGTCATTCACAGCTGTAGCATCAGATGTCCAGGTTGGAAGTTTCTACCTGTCTAAAGGTGAGAACAATGTCCGTGCCCTACAAGATAAATATAGACATTTTCCTTTTTTTTTTTTCTTCTTTACAGCTGTACAAATTTGCTCTTCTGGACGGAAATGGCTTTCTCTAATTTCACTGCACACTGTGAGCTTCTCACAATGTGCATTAGAAGCTGCAAGTCGGATAGAACCCTGCCTCATTTCCTGGATAAGGGGCCTCCAGCATCATCTAGCTATTTCCTCCCCATCGTGACGGTCCCTGGCCCCGCCCCTTTTATTCGCTGGATTTCAGATTTGGCAATCATGGAGGTTCACATGTGGGCGTTGGCTGGGCTGTATACAAATGCAGCCTACCTGGGAACACCCTAGCCTGACCACCCCAACGCCCCCTCCCAAGCTATCTAGGTGTTTTAATATAGGCATAACTTCTCCCAAGAGCCAGCTCACTGCTTCCATCAGGACTGAGGGCTCCTGAGAGGAGTACTGGCATGTTTTCAGGAAGCTATGTACAGCACCCTGCTGGCTCCTCCCACCAACCATAATCTGCCTTCATTACATAGAGAGGTACACAGACCTAGACCATTTGGCTGGCCAAAGACCAGAGCACTTTTTGCGATTCGGCACTGCGTCGCTTTAACTAACAATTGCGCGGTCGTGCGACGTGGCTCCCAAACAAAATTTACGTCCTTTTTTTTTTCCCCCACAAATAGAGCTTTCTTTTGGTAGTATTTTATCACCTCTACGTTTTTTTATTTTTTGCGCTATAAACAAAAAAAAATAGCGACAATTTTGAAAAAAAAAACGCATTATTTTTAACTTTTTGCTATAATAAATATCCCCAAAAAATATATAAAAAAAACCCGATTTTTTTTATCTCAGTTTAGGCCGATACGTATTCTTCTACATATTGTTGGTAAAAAAAAAAAAAAGCAATAAGCGTTTTATTGATTGGTTTGCGCAAAAGTTATAGGGGATAGTTTTATGGCGTTTTTATTATTATTATTTTTTTTTTTTTTTTTTTTTTACTAGTAATGGCGGCGATCAGCGATTTTTTTATTTTTTTTATTTTTATTTTTTTATCGTGACTGCGACATTATCGCGGACACATCGGAAACTTTTGGGACCATTCACATCTATGCAGCGATCAGTACAATTAAAAATGCATTGATTACTGTGTAAATGTGACTGGCAGTGAAGGGGTTAACTACTAGGTGGCGCTGTAGGGGTTAAGTGTGTCCTAGGGAGTGATTCTAACGGTGGGGGGGAGGGGCTGTGTGTGACACGACACTGATCACCGCTCCCAATTACAGGGAGCTATGATCAGTGACAGTGTCACTAGGCAGAACGGGGAAATGCTTGTTTACATCAGCATCTCTCTGTTCTTCCTCTCCGTGAGATGATCGCGGGCGATCCCCCGCGGACATGGAGTCTGCGGGACCCGCGATCCTACTCGTGGAGCTCCCGGCGTGCGCCTGTAAGCCGCCTCTTAAAGGGCAACATACAGGTACGTGATTCTGCCTGTACGTACCCTTCTGCCGCAGTATATCTGCGTGAGGCGGTCGGGAAGCGGTTAAGGTATATAATGAAACTGGAAAGTTTTTTTATTTAAATATTTTATTTTGATGGAGAGGGAGGGGGGTGGGGGGATAAGCTTTGATAATTATTAGCAGTAATTATCAATAATCTCCAGCAGTGCAGAGGGTTGCTGGGTATCTGAATTCCCCAGAGGAGAAGACTCTCACATTGGCTAACTTTTGCTTCTGATAGGTCTGGTTGAGAAGATTGACAATTTCAAACAGCTGACTCTGACGCAGAAGAGGAATCCACAGGCTGACATCATCACCGAAGGAAATTACTTCTATCACAGCGCCAACCCCAGGAATCCAGAGGTACTGAATACTTGTCTTGCCACAGGCAAGAGAGAGGTTAAAGTGACACTAAAGGTTCATGTTTAAAAAAAAAAAAAAAAAAAAAACCTATCACTTACCTCCACTGTGCAGTTGGTTTTGCACAGAGTGGCCCCGTGGGTGGCCTGGTCTTCTGGGGCCCCCCGGCGGCTCTCTCGGCTCCTCCCCACATCAGATAACCCCTCAGAGAAGCGCTCTCCCAGGGGGTTATGCCGAATGCAGGACTCGGCCCGCCCCCCCCGGCGGCTGCGTCATTGGATTTGATTGACAGCACCTGGAGCCAATGGCTGTGCTGCTATCAATCTGTCCAATCAACAGCCGAGAACCCCCTAGCAGAGAGACAGCGCGTCCCCGTGGGACAAGTTCGAGGGTTCAGGTAAGTAAAACGGGGGGGGGGGGCTGGGGGGCCGGTCACTGACAGGTGTCGGTGTCATAGGATGCAGGAAGGTGAAAAAACACAAACCTTTTCAACCCCTTTTTTAAAGCATTTCTATATAGACTACAGAACACTGCCTTCTCTCATTTCCTGTACATCGGGGGGGGGGGGTGTTCTGTAGTTCACATAAGACAGCCGGAAAGGCTGATTACATTGAGAAATCAGTTCAGTGCACAGGAAGGGAGAAGGACACATTTTGAAACTGTTTTGTGGCAGAATCAACACATTCAGTGGGGGGGGGGGGGGGGGGGGGGGGGGTAATGATTTGATTCCCTGCAGATTTTGGAAGTTTGTCCACTTACAAAGAAATTAAGATTCTATAATTTTTATCAAAGGTGTATTTTAAATGATAGAGAATATCAAACAAAAATCCAGAAAAAACTCAAGCTACAAAAGTTGAAGTTCAGGGAGTAAAATAAGTATTTGATCCCCAAGCAAAACATGACTTGTTGGAGAAACCCTTATTGGAAAGCACAGAGGTCAGACGTTTCTTGTAGGTGGTGATCAGGTTTGCACACATCTCAGGAGGGATTTTGGTCCTCTCTTCTTTACAGATCTTCTCTAAATCCTTAAAGTTTCTTGGCTGTCGCTTGGTAACTCAAAGTTTCAGCTCCCTCCATACATTTTCTATAGGATTAGGGTCTGGAGACTGGCTAGGCCACTCCATGACCTCAATGTGCTTCTTCTTGAGCCACAACTTAGTTACCTTGGCGGTATGTTTTGGGTCATTGTCAGGCTGGAAGACCCATCCACGGCCCATCTTCAGTGTTCTGGCTGAGGGAAGAAGGTTCTCACCCAAGATTTTACAATACATGGCCCCGTCCATTGGCCCCTCAATGTGGGAAAGTCGGCCTGTACCTTTAGTAGAGAAACGGCCCCAAAGCATCATGTTTCCACCTCCGTGTGTGACTGTAGGGATGGTGTTCTTAGGGTCATAGTCAGCATTTTTTTCCTCCAAACACGGCGAGTCGAGTTAATGCCAAAGAGCTCAATTTTGATTCAGAGAAGGATTGGTGAGAAAGTGCTGTGGTCAGATGAGGCCGAAACTGAGCTCTTTGGCATTAACTTGACTCTCTGTGTTTGGAGGAAGAAAAATGCCGACTATGACCCTAAGAACGCCATCCCTACAGTGACACACAGAGGTGGAAACACGATGCTTTGGGGCCGTTTCTCTACTAAAGGTACAGGCCGACTTTCCCACATTGAGGGGCCAATGGACGGGGCCATGTATTGTAAAATCTTGGGTGAGAACCTTCTTCCCCCAGAACACTGAAGATGGGTCATGGATAGGCCTTCCAGCCTGACAATGACCCAAAACATTACCGCCAAGGTAACTAAGGAGTGGCTCAAGAAGAAGCACATTAAGGTCATGAAGTGGCCTAGTCAGTCTCCAGACCCTAATCCTATAGAAAATTTATGGAGGGAGCTAAAACTTCAAGTTGCCAAGAAACCTTTTAAGGATTTGGAGAAGATCTGAAAAGAAGAGAGGACCAAAATCCCTCCTGAGATGTGCAAACCTGATCACCACCTACAAGAAACGTCTGACCTCTGTGCTTACCAACAAGAGTTTCTCCACCAAGTACCAAGTCATGTTTTGCTTGGGGATCAAATACTTATTTTACCGCTTTGTGCTACAGGTAAGCCTATAATAAGGTTTACCTGGAGCTACCCGGGATATCTCCTAAACCTGCACGGTTTAGGAGATCTCCCCTGTATTTGCATGTGCCGACGTCATCGGGACATGCGCACTGACACAAACTGAAGCAATGGCACGTATGTTCATTGAGTGTGCCGTTACCACGCGCACGCGCGGGAGTGACGAGGTCTTTTTGTACTTCCCTTTTTTTTTTTTTTTACTCCGCTTTGGTCCCGTCACGCGATCCTGCAGCTCCGCAATTGAATGCAATACGGCGACCTGAAGGCGTTCCGTTTGCCATTGGTGGACAGAACACTCCCAGAAATGCCATTTCCTGCTTGTGTGATTGGCTCACTGATTTTCCTAGAAGTCTGCACTAAGACACAAGTCAGATTTTAGGCATCTCTGCAACAAAAGTGTTATTTTTAGTACGATACTCCAAAAGGGTTAATTACTCCTAAAAGGGATGCAGACGTTGCAACTTTCCTCCATTAGAACAATCGCCTTGAGGCGATTACGTTTGCATTGTAGCGCTATATAAATATTTCATTTGTTCATTCGTTCATTCAAGTGCATTAGCTGATTAATAATAAAAAAGTCACTCCCATGCAGATTCACTCTGAACATTGACATAATGAAACAAACGACTATTCCTTCAGAGAAGATCGCAATCTGCATCAAAAATTGTTAAAATCCCTGCAATGTCCCAAAGGGGATTGTGTGTTTTTTTTTTTTTTTTTTTTTTTATTATTTTTTTTTCTTTCCCCAACAAAAGTGGAGTTATTCTTTAAACAGGCACCTTATTTATTTTCTGTCTTCACATTTCAGGTGGGGGATCTACGGATCTCCTTCTGGTACGCTGGCGTTTCCCTGGGAAATTCATTTGGATCAGTGGACACGGTAATAATCTTTATATTTGTTTTAAAAATTTGTTTCTAATCACAACATTTTGACATCATAAGAAATGACAGAAAAACACGATGGTTTCCCTGAACCCAAAAAGTGAGGATTTGTTATCTTATAGGGAATATCTTCTTTTTTTTTTTTTTTTTTTTTTTTTAATTATACATTTTATTTTATTTTAGCAGAAGGAGGCATTTTCCATGAAAACATACATGACAGAGATGATCATAACCAAATATCAAAACAATAGACATATATCTGAAAAATCTGATCCAGTCTGTCCAATAAAGTGATGGATATACATCAACCCAACAATATAATAACTATCCCACTTCAGTCATGAACTTAAAACCCCCTATTTCCCCAAAACAATGTGGGAAAAATGGTAAGGCCAGACTTTAGGTTTGACACGAGAAATCCATGAATATGCGTTTTCGGTTAGTACAGCGGTCTCCAGACTACGGCCAGCAGGCCGAATGCGGCCCTTTGCTTGCCTGTATCAGGCCCTTGGGGCACTATTCCATCCACTGACACCAGCAATGGGGCATTATTCTTGCCACTGATGCCAACTATAGGGCACTGTTCCTCCCACTGACGGCAGCGGTGGGGCACTGTTCCTCCCACTGGCGGCAGCGGTGGGGCACTGTTCCTCCCACTGGCGGCAGCGGTGGGGCACTGTTCCTCCCACTGGCGGCAGCGGTGGGGCACTGTTCCTCCCACTGGCGGCAGCGGTGGGGCGCTGTTCCTCCCACTGGCGGCAGCGGTGGGGCACTGTTCCTCCCACTGGCGGCAGCGGTGGGGCACTGTTCCTCCCACTGGCGGCAGCGGTGGGGCACTGTTCCTCCCACTGGGACCAATGACCAGGATTGGTGCAAGGATTTTTGACACCCTAGGCGAAACCTCATTTTGCTGCCCCCCCCCCCCCGGCTCCGCCCCTGAATTCACCTCTTTGCCCAAGCATCAGTGTGAGAGGAGCCGGAGCTAGAGGAAGCATGCGGCTGCAGTAAAGGGCACTAATCATAGAGGCGCGCAGGGGATGTTTGCTTCCGTTCCATCAGGACATGTCCTCCAGTGCTGCGCCTCTATAATGACACTACAGAGCGGCTACAGCGGCTGCCTGAGTAACGTGCAGCAGAGGCATCCCCTTAGATGTGAACGCTTTATCCCAGCAGCGCCCACTAGAGGTTATAACATTTATTACAGAGGTATTTATAACACAGCATCGAAAAACTTACATAGCGCAGAGACGGAGAGTAGGGAAACCAGCAGCCGAGTACCCTAAGCAGCAGTGCACCCTAGGCGGCGGCCTAGTTTGCCTAGTGGTAGCACCGGCCATGCCAACGACGGGGCATTATTCCTCCCACTGACACCAACGACGGGGCACTGTTTCTCCAACCGATACTGGGGATGGGGCACTATTCCTCCCACTGATACTTACAATTGGCACTATTTCTTGCAACAATACCCACGAAGGGACACTATTTAGTCTCCTACTGACCAAAGTCATTATGCAATTTATTCCCACTGACTTTGGGGCATTTTCTTCCACTGGCCAAAGTCAGGCCCTCCTAAGGACTGAAGAACAGTAACCTAGCCCTTTTGTCTAGAAAGTTTTTGGAGACCCCCTGGGTTAGTACATGATCCCTTTTGATTAGAATCAATCTGTTTTTTTAAAAAGTTGTGGGTTCAGCTTTTTCATCCGCTGAGTTGCTGTTCTGCTTACTTCTCCCATATCTTCCTGTTAGGTGAGTGTCGTGGCGCGGCAGCGAGGGGTGGAGCTGGTCCCGTACAAAACCAAATCCGGGGACCAGCTGGAGCTGCTCCACATGGGGAGTCACAGCGCTGAGGTTAGTCATTGTTCTGAATGACCCCCTTTTGTCAAAGACCAACCCCCGCTAAGCATCATTTCTGAAAAATCTTTCACAATGTTTTTCTGGCCTTAACTCCCTTGGGACACCTTGTGAATTTTATGTGTTTTCCACTTTACAGGAGATCTTCCATGCGGAGCATCAAAGTAACATTATGAAGACCTGGATGCTACGAGGCGCTGGCTGGTTCATGATGTTTTTGGGCATCAGTCTTATGATCAAGATCTTCCATACACTGGGTGAGCTTTTCTACATTATACAATTAGAACAATATACACGCCCATGCCACACCTAGGCCATGTAACTTAATGCCAGGAACCAGTTTAAAAGACTTTGAACGTTCGAGGTAAGCCCATAAAATCGGCATATAAGTACCTTGGGCGTACGTCCTCCTCTGCCATGGGTGCTTTGCTCATCTGTTTGCTGGCCGGGTCCTGATCTGTATCTGACAGCAGCTCTGTATGCACAGAACCTGTATACCATTTTTGCTGGCTGCATATATTAACACTATGCATTGCCATTAGTTCTTGTATGCACAGATCAAAGAAGTGTCCTTTTGATCTGCACCTAGACAATGTCTCAATTGGAAAATAAAATGAGATTTAGAATCTACAAAATAATTAGCAAAAAAATGAATCGATTACCGAATATACTCGAGTATAAGTCGTGTTTTTCAGCAGATTTTTTTTTGGGCTGAAAATGCCCCCCATCTGCTTATACTGGAGTCAACGCTTTTCTGCAGCAGAGAATGACATTTTCTGACCCGACTTTGATACGGGGGCTAGGAACCCCAAAGTTGGTGTGCAAACCCAGTGGAACTAGCACTACAACATATCCATTTGGGGTTCCGAGCACCAAGTGGCCCCAAGATACGGGGCCCCAAAGTCAGTCAACTGTGTCCATCTGCAGCAATGTCATTTCGGGACCCTTTGGGGTTTGGCTGCAGCTAGGAGGCATCTAGGAACCCTTAACTACCAAGTCTGAAGTTCGGGGGACCTATGGCTGCAAATGGGCACAGTGAGGCTGCAAATGGGCATTATTGACCCTCTTTTCCACTTACAGTAGCTGCGCATTTCTCACCCTAGGCTTATACTCGAGTCAATAAGTTTTCCCAGTTTTTTGTGGTAAAATTAGGTGCCTCGGCTTATATTCGGGTCGGCTTATACTCAAGTATATACGGTATTTGATTAATGGAATCTTGAAAGTCCCATTCTGTTACATTTTTGGTTTCCTTTATCATTCTTTTCACAGCCGTAGCAACTATTCCCGCATGTGAGTATAGTTCTAAGTGAAACGCGTCAATGGGAGGAGTTTCTGCTGACTGTAACGTGAACAATAAAGTTGATTAAAAAAATCCACCCCCTTATTTACTGACCTGTTTCTGAAGAACAGCAGCTGGAATCTTGTTAGCTTTGGGCATGGACTCTTCCCTTTTAGAAGTTCAGCACCCATTGCCCTTCTTTCAAATGTCACTTGAAAATGTAAAAACTGTACAGTCTGATGTATATATGTAGATAGTCTCTTGGTATAAGATTGTAATTAAAGGCGCTGTCCATTTTTCTCTGCAGTGGATTGGTTCCCCATCGTCCGTGATCTCGTCAATCTTGGACTCAAACTCTTCGCTTTGTGTGTGTCTTCTTCCCTTTCCCTGCTGACCATCGCCGCCGGTTGGTTCTTCTACCGCCCTTTGGTGTCGTTACTCCTGAGCTCCATCGCGGTTGGCATTATATTACTCGCTCGAACCCGTGTGCCATCCAAGAAGCACCAATAAGAAGTGGTCTTCATGCAGTATTGCTTAGGGCTTGAAGCTGGTAATGGGTTTACTGTACCCAGACTATAACTCTGGGGTGAATCATGCATTAATGTATTCTTTATCACTATGCAATTTTATTTTTATACACGTGTATTTTGTTTTGTAGCTCATTTTGTATTTATATGTTATACTGAGCTAAAGGGGATTTGAGAAAAAAAAAAAAAAAAATTTAAAGAGAAAACTGCATGAGCTTAAATGATAAGTTAGCCTTTTGGAACATGCTATGCTAATTACGGGTGGAACATGTTCCATGTTCCAGCCACCAGTTCCCCCCGCTCCCCCCTTTCAGTGTGACAGCGGGCGGGGGATCTTCTCCTCGCACCCACTGTCACTATTAGAAAAGAGCGTGGCCTGTGGGGCTCCTCCCACACAGCCGTGTCATTCATTCACAGTTTCCTGTGAATGAATGAACTACAAGTACCGTCGGCCACCGTTCTGAATGACGATCGCTCTTGTAGTTCATCCACAAGCCCTGCAGCTTCCAGCAGGCAGCCCCTGTATGCCGGTACAGGCAGAAAGCTGCAGGGCTTGACTGTAGAAGCCTCACAATGCAACCCCGACCCGCTGATCGCAAGTGCAATGCTTTCCAGGCTCCTGCAGGAAACATAATAAATGCAAAAGTACTGTATGTGTATTTAATATTATTATTATTATTATTATTTTTTTTAAGGAAAGATGAACTTCTCCTTTAATATTGCTAATTGTGCAGTTGGTCATTGTTAATCCTCAAGGTATAGTGCTTCCTAAGTCATTATTGACCAAGTATTTAAAGTGTTAGTTTTCAGGAAAAATTAAAAGGTGAACAAACGCTGTACAACTTCCCCATCCCCCGATCTCCGCTGTACTTAAAGCGGAGTGCCGCTTAAAAAAATAAAATAATAAAAAATGTAAAAGTCAGCAGCAACAAATACTGCAGCTGCTGACTTTTACTAATCGGACACTTGCCTGTCCCAGGGTCCAGCGATGCGGGGGAACAAAGCCCGCGGCGTCGGCATTGTCACTGTGGGTGCCCGGTTGTGGCTTCACAGCTGGGCACGCACTGCGAATGCGCAAGCCGCACAGCGTGCTGTGACTGGCTGGGCAATCATCTGGGACCTGTGACGTGTCCCAGATGGTTGCCGAGAGGTGAACTGACTTTCGGGCTCTGCGGAGCCCTGGGAGGAGGTGGGAGCTGGGACCCTCTTTTTAGAGGGTTTCCACTCCCCCCCCCCCCCCCAAACAAATTAAATGCCAAATGTGGCATGTCAGGGGTCACCTTCCCTTAAAGCGGAAGTTCCATTTTTGGGTGGAACTCCGCGGGTGATGAGCTGTTAGTTCCCACGCAGACAGTGTAGTGGTCCGGGGATTTGAAATCTCCCTCTTTTTTACTGCAGCACTTCTGGGATGGATCAGAGCAATTCTGATTGGTCAGTGTTGGCACAGAGAATTGCCCCGATCCATCAGATTCCCTGTATAAAGAAGTGGGAGAGGAGCAGGGAGTTCAAAGCCCCCGCACTGCAATATAGGCTGTGTGGGCACTCTCAGCTCATCACAAGTACAGTGGAGCCCGGGAGGGTATATGACATGTGTTTTTTAATTTTGTCTGAAAATGTGAACTAACCCTTTAAGCTGCATCTTGAACAATGACCACACAGCTAGCATTTTACCAGGATGTCAGCGGTTGAACTCTTTCTGTTTTTCCCATGGCAGGTTTCGTTCATTGGGATGGTAGGCCCTGGTGTACACTGGCTTTTGTTACTTAAATGGGAATTGTTTTGGGGTTGTGATTTCTTGGGGTGGGGGGGTTACTAAAACTGGAGCAGACCGGGTACTATTCTAGAACTTGGAATAGTTGCCATTCACAGCTGCTCCAGATTCTGTCTGCTCCTTGTTGTATTTATGCACGCGTTGCATTTTTGTTATCTGCATTTGCAGGCTGATCTGATCTTTGTAGCAGAATTCTAGTTTTCACAATGGAATGAAGTCTTTGTTATGCTCTTTTGTCCCCAAGCCATTTCTTGTTTAGATGTTAGATCTCACTTACCCTCCTCCCTGACCGCAGTGAATATGCCTCCTCTTTTGGTGTGAATTTCAAAAGATGCGAACCCAGTGCTGGGCTCCCTCTTACATCCACAAGACGATTCAATGAACTGCAGAGGAGCCATATTTCCCATGATACACCACTGAATGGCACTTGTTTTGCTTCTCTGGACGGCCCCTCATCATGCCGCCATGGGGAAAAGGGAGAGAAGGTTTTTGGCTAGAGGTGTGTGGGAGCACAGGACCACCCTACATTACATCACCATTGGGGGGGGGGGGGGTGGAGAGGGATCTTTGGGCAAGAGGTGTGTGGGAGCACAGGCCCACACTACATTACATCACTGCCAGGAAGGAGGGTGAGCGAGAGCAAGAGGTGTGTGGGAGCACAGGACCACCCTACAATACATCACCATTAGGGGGGACGGAGAGGGATCTTTGGGCAAGAGGTGTGTGGGAGCACAGGACCACCCTACAATACATTACCATTAGGGGGGACGGAGAGGGATCTTTGGGCAAGAGGTGTGTGGGAACACAGGCCCACCCTACATTATATCTCCATTAGGGGGGACGGAGAGGGATTTTTGAGCAAGGAGGTGTGTGGGAGCACAGGCCCACCCTACATTACATCTCCATTGGGGGGGACGTAGAGGGATCTTTGGGCAAGAGGTGTGTGGGAGCACAGGACCACTCTACATTATATCGCCATTGGGGGGGATGGAGAGGGAACTTTGGGCAAGAGGTGTGCAGTAGTACAGGACCACCTTCATTATATCACCGTTGGGAGGGACCTTTGGGCAAGAGGTGTGCGGGAGCCATCCAAGTCACACCCAGCCAAGTCCCAATGAAAATTGCACGACTTGAATCGCACAAGTGTAAATGGATCCTTTAAATCAGGGGTCTCAAACTGGCGGCCCTCCAGCTGTTGCAAAACTACAAGTCCTGAATCCACTACAAGTCCCAGCATGCCTCTGCCTGTGGGAGTCATGCTTGTAATGTCTTATGGGCTGTCCTCCTTGCAATGCCTCATGGGACTTGTAGTTTTGCAACAGCTGGAGGGCCACCAGTTTGAGACCCCTGCTTTAAATCTTAGGCCTCTCTCAGATGGTCGATTTTCATGCACACACCAGATTCCAGCAGTAAGATTCAGTGGATTATAGTAGCTGGGATGACAGGTGTATGCGAACAGCAGCGGCCACTCAATCTGAACAAATTAATAAAAGGGTGACGACAGCGATCGTTCTTTTCATGTATCTGTGGCTAGGGACGGATGTCTGAGCCTGATCACATCTGCCTGCGGCTGCTGCGGTTTGTGTACGCCTGTCATCCCATCTGCAAGAATCCGCTGATTTCTGCTGCTGGACTCTGGTGTATGCATGTAATTACTGTGTGAAGGAGGCTTTACCCCTGTATTTTGGTTAGTGGTTGTAAACCCTTCCATATACCCAGTAAAGTGACTGGCCTCAGGTGATACACAGAGATGAAAGAAACTCGCCTACATAAGTTGCACCTGTTTATCTGCAGTCTCCTCTTCTTTACATGCATTCAAAGTGCTCAATATTTAAAGCTTATCAAGAGTTCAAAAAAAAGGGGTTACCCTCTGCAGAGCTCAGTGAGGAGAGCTCTGACAGCTGATTGGAGGGAAGGGACACGTCCCTTCCATACAGAAACAGAGCTGAGGCTGTCAATCAGATGGAGGTCCCTCCGCTGTCACCATTTTTTTTCTTGGTGTCAGGAAAACTTGTCAGAACTGACAAGCTAAAAGGAGAGGAAGGACACAGCAGACAGAAATGACACTTAGTGCTTTGGATTGAGACAAGTACACACTATAGAGGAATATGCTTTGTTCATATTTCACATCCTGAAATTTACAACCAGTTTAATTTTATATCACTATAAACCAAAAGTTGATCTTTATATAAAAAAAAAAAGCTGCATAAGATAAATATCTCACTTGTCTTCTGAAGGTAAAAGTTATTAGTGCTGTTGCCAGTAACTACAAATCAGCATAAAGGTTTATTATGATTTTATATTCCCAACTGAAATCTGATTGGTTGTGAACAGCAATGTCTGTTATATTTGCACTATGAAGACTTGACTCTGTACTCACTATTTTTGCATCTTTGTACTGAAGTGATATTATTCTAATACGATACCAGGACACTTGGTGATCCCACCCACTGCACCAGCACAACTGTCACTTGAAGCTTCTTATTGTGTGTTATAATAAAAGGCCTTCTTTTTAAAAAAAAAAAAGAACTTTTGTATTTTTGATTTGTTAAAGAAACAGGATCATTATTTATTGTTTTTTTTTTTTTTGCATGTATGCCCGCATGTATTATTAAATATGTTATTTCATACAAATTGATTCGCTCAATTCTGGTGGTGTGCTTCATATAAAGTCCCAATTTCCCCCTCAATCTCCCAATCCCCCTTTTTCCACTAGCCTGAGATCAAAAAAAATAAAATAATGCTGTCAATCAAATCCAATAATTCTCAGGCTTTCCACCAAAAAAACAGCAGTGTTTACATCTGCCGGCGCCAGACATGACATCACTTCTGGTCTCCGAGGGTCATAAAGATAGCCGGGGACCATCTGGTCCACTGCCAGCTCTATGGCGGTTTCATTCTCAGGTTACAGATCACACGGGAGAGACCGGAGGGTGGCAGGTGGGGGTGATCCCTCCCGCCACCTGTAAACAGCCACTATGATGGCTTTTACATTGCAAGGAGTTGTCGGCTAAAGAAAAAAAAAGATATCTGATGCCTGAAGCTGCACCCATCATTCAGATATCGTCCACAGCGTTTTATGACGTCCTACGTTCGGCAAGTGGTTAATTTACATTTTTATGGAGGGCTGGGACCAGAGCTATGGCACTCTGCAGCTGCTGAAGCGGAGACCAGAAGGTCCAGCATCAGAGTCGCATGCAGCTGCTGTGCCCGCCCAGAGGGGTTGATTTACAAAAACTTGAGAGTGTAAAATCTGGTGCAGCTCTGCACAGAAACCAATCAGTTTCCAGGTTTTTTTTTTTTTTTTGGTCAGTGCTTAAATGAACAATCTGAAGTTAGAAGCTGATTGGCTACCGTGCACAGCTGCACCAGATTTTGCACTCTCCAGTTTTAGTAAATCAACCCCATTGTGCACAAAATACAAAGGCTCCTGTGAATGGACAGCAGAGGGGCAGAGATGCTGTCTTCTCACACACAGCATCTTTCCTCTCAGAGCTCTGGGGTGCTGTACTCCCTACACGGTTAAGGAGATATTTTACAAAAATAGGGCACCGCTGTCTACGGCGCAGGCGCATCGCAAGTGAAGGCGAACATGCTGACACTTACGGCGCATGCGCCGGAGTGACGTCATTGCTGCTCCGGCCACTCACAACGCTGGAGCAGCGATACCCGGAAGGAAGATGGATGCTCTGTGCACCAGGGGACATCGGTGACATCGCTGGCTCCTGTGTCAGGTAAGTGACACATAATGGGCTACTCTGCAAGGCATTGTAGTCCATTATGCTTTACCTTTGCAGGGAAACAAAGAGGAAGTAACACCCATTAGGGTTTACTTCCTCTTTAAATTGTATTCACACTTAAAGGCCCATCCAAAATTAAAATACAAAAAATAACACGTTGACTCAGTTGCAGTTTGCAAGGAGGAAAATGTCTCTCCATTATCAGGACATGACAACTTGCCAGATGCAAAAGAGTGCGGCGAGAGTTTTTGAGAAAGGAGATAAAAATGGGGAAGTTGTTGGCTCTTCTGACGGCAGGGGACATGTCCCCGACTGTAGTTCCCTGCATACTGTCTCTGTCAGGGCAATTATTGAGAGATGGGGAGGATGTAGTAAGGGACTTTGTATCCTTTTTATAGGTCTTTGTACTCTCCTATAGCTCCATATGACACTGGGGATCTCAGAGACACATTAGGAACCCTACAGTTGCCCGAGCTGCCAGAGGAATCTAGCAGCTTTCTGGATGCCACGTTCAGGGAGGAGGAGGTAGTCTCGGCAATAGGGTCATTTCCTGGTGGCAAGGCTCCCGGGCCTGACGGCCTGCCAGTTGAGTGGTACAGCCACTATTCAGAAATCCTGGCACCCAGACTGTTGCAATTATACACTGACTGACTGTTTTCAGAAGGGAAGTCTTCCTCCCTCCTTTTATGAGGCTCATATTGTATTATTGGCTAAGCCAGATAAAGACCCGCTGCAGTGTTCATCCTATAGACCCATCTCTTTATTAAATATGGACTTCAAAATACTGACCAAACTGTTAGCTACTAGACTCATGCTGGTTCTGCAGCATGTTATTTCCCTCGACCAAACAGGTTTTATGCCCAAAAAGGCCACGGATATTAATTTGCGCAGGGTCTTCACTCACACCCAGTTGGGCCCTGATATTTCTAGCGGTGGAATACTGGTCTTTTTAGATTTGGAAAAGGCCTTTGACTCCGTAGATTGGAACTACATGAGGGTGGTACTGGAGGTGTTTTGGTTTCGGTCCTCGGTTCCGGAGGTGGATTGGCATTCTATACCACTGCCCCACAGCAGCCATAAAGTTAAATAATACGTTATCCGAATTGTTTCCAATATATAGGGGCACTCGCCAGGGATGCCCTTTATCCCCAGGTCTTTTCTCTATCATGATCAAACCCTTGGCAGCGGCTTTTCGAGCATCCGAGGAGGTACAAGGGATAACGGTGGGTAGCCTGACCGAAAAAACGGCACTGTACGCGGATGATATGGTTCTTTTTTTTGCGAGACTCCAAGAATTCCCTGTCGGCAGCTTTAGACATCCTAAATTCCTTTTCACACTTCTCAGGTCTGAGAGTCAACTGGGGAAAATCCCAGATTCTCTCACTCAAGACGCTATCCCCCGGATGTGAGATCCCCCTCTCAATTGTCCCTTGCAGAGGGTGGAGGTGATCAAATATTTGGGGCTGCGTATCTCCAACTCCGTATCAGACTTTGTTGCTTTGAATGTCGATCCACTTTTGAATACACTGAAATCCAGACTGCAGGCATGGCACTCATAGGTAGAGTGAACTTAGTAAAAAATGAAGTTTTTACCTCTATTTTTATATATATTCCGGAATTCCCCTGTTTGGATTCCGAGATATATTTTCAAAAGGATAGACCAGCTGATAACTAATTTTCTGTGGCAGGGGCGACACCCCCGAATTAAACTCTGGGTGTTACAGCTGCCGTGGAAACAAGGGGGATTGGCGGTCCCAGACTTTCACAGATATTTCCTAGCGGGTCAGCTAGTATTCATACATAGGTGGTTTACGGTACCTGAGGATGACACTGCCAATACGCTAGAGGCGGCTGTTGTTGGCTCGTATGAAGCACTGACACATCTCCCATATCGGGGTGTCAGGGCTCCGTATAGACTCACGATATCCATGCGTGCAGCTGGTAGGGCATGGGTAGCAGTGTCCAAGATGGGTAGCGCTTCTAAGATTTCTCCTCACACACCACTTTGGAAGAATCCTACATTAACACACTTCTACGAGTACCCTGATCCAATCATTTGGACTAAATTTGGTATTAAAGCGGTTCTGCTCTCTTTTTTTTTTTTTGGGCTATATGCCAAGGGCATATAGCTCAATTGGGGGACTTACCTGTTCCATCTTCCATCTCGGTCGCCGCCGGTTTTCATCTTCATCTTCTTATTCTTGTCTGCTGGGGTCCATCTTGCCTGTGGGCATGTGAAACCCCACAGGCACTGTAGATGGCCCAGCATGCACCGCCATTACTCGCGCGTGCGCAGTAACGGCACATCTGCCGACATCTCACGAGATTTCGGCAGATGTGGCCGAAATCTCGGGAGATTTCGGAAGATGTGGCGTTACTCGCGCGTGCGCAGTAACGGCACATCTGCCGACATCTCACGAGATTTCGGCAGATGTGATTTCGGCAAATCTCGCGAGATTTCGGAAGATGCCCGCACTGACTCGTGGGATCAATGACATCAGATCCCAGGAGACAGTGCGGCGTGACGACGATCGACGCAGAGACCCCGCCCGCCGCCGAAGAGAGAGAAGACCGGAAGTCATCAATTACAAGGTAAGTAAAAAAAAAAATAAAAAAAAAAAAACATTTCATTTAGTACTCTTTGCCTGATTTGGAAGGCAAAGAGATTTACTAAATGAAATGGGTGCAGAACCGCTTTAAGACACTGAAGGACATAGTGGGTGGTGTCTTAATACAATATATAAACAATTGTTTGGTGAGGGAGGAGATCTCCTTGCAAAGTGTAGGGCGGTGTGGGGTGAGGTGTTCCCCCAGATGGATGGGGATGACTGGGACGATGTATGGGACATTCATTTTACTAGACTGGTCTCTGCCAGGGACCAACTCATACAATTTAAATTCCTGCATCGCATATATCTTACTCCAGCTAGATTGGCTAAGATGTTCCCTTCCCAGTCTCCTGATTGCTGGTGGTGCAGTTCCCTCACTGCTGATTTCATGCACATCTTTTGGAATTGCTCGAACATTCAAGCATTTTGGAAGGGGGTCACGGAATGTATAGCAGAAGTAACAGCTATTCCTATAATAGGTGTGCCTGTTGGGACTGGTGGATAATCTAGCCCCAAAAAGAGTAACTCGTACTTTGCTGACGATCCTAATCTATTATGCTAGGAAAATGATAGTGTTATCATGGAAAAAGCCTAATCCTCCAGCTGTATCAGCGTGGAAGGGTTTGGTAAATAGGGCCGCACCCTTCTACAAGGCTACATATAGTAGCAGGGGCATACCACAAAAATTTGATAAGGTGTGGGGCAGTTGGATGAATAGTGAAACCACGGTGGCGGATTGAGGGATACATAATAGTATGCAGTGGCGATGGTTTTTATGACATGTATGTAATTATCTGCCATAAGTAAATGCTCCTATTGAATGTTCTGGGGAAAAGGGGGCCTTAGTATTAAAGCGGTTCTGCACACATTTTATTTAGTAAATCTCTTTGCCTTCCAAATCAGGCAAAGAGTACTAAATGAAATGTGTTTTTTTTTTTACTTACCTTGTAATCGATGACTTCCGGTCCTCTGTCTCTGCGGGGGTGGGCGGGGATCCTCGTCACGACGCACTGTCTCCTGGGATCTGGTGTCATTGATCCCAGGAGCCTGTGCGGGCATCTTCCGAAATCTCGCGAGATTTCAGGCACATCTTCCGAAATCTCGCGAGATTTCGGGCACATCTTCCGAAATCTCGCGAGATTTTGGACACATCTTCCGAAATCTCGCGAGATTTCGG
This sequence comes from Lithobates sylvaticus, assembly GCA_028564925.1. Classification (NCBI taxonomy): domain Eukaryota; kingdom Metazoa; phylum Chordata; class Amphibia; order Anura; family Ranidae; genus Lithobates; species Lithobates sylvaticus. The sequence continues at coordinate 16,737,004 of CM053032.1, read as the reverse complement.
ACACATCTTCCGAAATCTTGCGAGATTTCGGACACATCTTCCGAAATCTCGCGAGATGTCGGCAGATGTGCCGACATCTCGCGAGATTTCGGAGAACGTGAGCTGCACTTTGCCGTTACTGCGCACGCGCGAGCTCGGCGCAGTAACGGCGGTGCATGCTGGGCCATCTAAAGTGCCTGTGGGGTTTCACGTGCCCACAGGCAAGATGGCCCCCAGCAGAAAAGAAGAAGATAAACTTCATCGGACGCAAACTGGCAGCGATCACGAATGAAGATGGAACAGGTGAGTCCCCTAATTTTCCTATTACCCCTTAGCATATTCCCCAAAAAAAAAAAAAAAAAAACCCCAGTGCAGAACCACTTTAAATGTTTTTATTTTATTTTTTTACTGAGCGGAGGTGTGGAAGGAGGAGGAAGAGTCAATGCTGAAGAGTTGTAAATAGTGTTGTGTGTTTTTTCTGTTTTTTTTTTTTTGTGGCCCCTTGGGTCTTGTATGTACCTGTTATGTTCAAAAAGCAATAAATAAAACTTTTCAAAAAAAAATACAAAAAATTAAAAATGCACACGTGTTCCTTGTCCCTTGAATATGAATGACAACAAATTTACAAACTTGTATTTATTTCTATGAATGGAAAATGTACATGAATTTATCTTTTCAATATAAACAAAACTATATAGAGAAAACTGTTGTCAGTTATTAGAAATGGAAATTAGAAACAACCCTGATTCCTCCCAGCTGCTAAAGCTGCGACTTGTAGTTCCCCTGCAGCAGGAAAGGAGCAGATGGTCCATGATTGGTGGGGATTTATCGCATTGGTGTTTGTCAGAGTTTCTCAAATGGGAACAAATGCTTCTCCTCCCCCTTCTTCTCCCTCTTGCTCTTTCGTTTAGCTTTCCCCACCTGCAGTTCCTCGGCCTGGCGGTTTTGAGGCCAGGAGATGGCGGTGTCCTGCGCTGGGGTCTCGGATGCTGGTTTTTCCTCCTCCTCATCAGATGAGAAGCCGTCTTCCCCGAATGCTGGGTTTGGATGATCTGCATCCTGTTATAAGAAAAATAGACTGAAGTGACACGCAGAATCATGTTCACTGCTGCCTGGACGATAGACCAGTGGTGGACAGCTCAATAATAAAGTAGAGTAATCAAGACCTACTACACTGACCATACACATTAAAGAGGAGTTCCAGCCTGTGCAAAAAAAAAAAAAAATCAGCAGCTACAAATACTGTAGCTGCTGACTAATACTATAAAGGACACCTGTCCAGTAGGGATGAGCTCCAGCGTGTTCGCATGCTCCACGTGCAGAACCCGCCAGGAAGTCGGCGCAGGTCTGCGCTAATCACAGGCAGTGAGACACTGCCTGATCTCTGCAGCCGTGCATCGGGCAATGTCTCACTGCCTGTGATTAGCGCAGCGCTGCGCCGACTTCCTGGCGGGCTCTGTATGTGGACCATGCGAACACGCCAGAGCCCATCCTTACTGTCCAGGGATCCTGCGGTGTTGGCACCCCAAGCTGATCCTATAGTCGGCACCGTCTGCAGGCTCCGGCATCTTCACTAAGGGAAAGCCTTGCAGCTTCACTACCTGTTAAAGTGGAGTTCCACCCACTTTTACAACTCTTCAGCATTCCTCACCAAAGTGTGCACTGTAAACGAATTGGATATTTTTTTTATTTTTTTTTCTCAGCACCTACTGTATATCTGCTGTATTAATTTTTCACTTCCTCCTCCCTGGCCGCGGCCCATCGCATCATTTCCTGTTTGCAATGCCTCCTGGGAAGGGGCGGCAACTTCCTCTGACACTACCGTTGCTATGGAAACCTGACCTGAAACCGATTACACTGCTTGTGCTGCACTGAGCATGTACGAGATCTGCAAGGATGAGATCCAGGAAGAAATGCAGTCTGGCTTCAGATGCCCACACTTAAGATGGCCACGGCCTGCTGTAAGTTTATAAAATAACAAACTACTGCTATAAACTAACAAAACGGACCTTAGTTTACAGACTAACTTTACTAGAATACACTAGGCTTGTGTATTATAGGGGTATTTTTATTTAAAAAGTACAGTTTCGGCCGGAACACCGCTTTAACAACTGCGCATGCGCTAGTCTGAATGGTCCTGCTGTCTTCCAGAAGGCAGGGGGGGTATAAGCAAACAAGTGGAGCTTCCCATTTCCTTTTTGGGTGGAGGTCCACTTTAAAGATGAACTCAAATTCTCAGCTGCCTTGAAGGGGATTGCAACATTTGGTGCAGGTGGCGTCCAGTACATCCCTTAGTCAAAGGGAAACAGGAAATGCACAGAATATGATTTTGCTAAACTATCTTCGTTATACTTTTCCCAGATGCTAAGAATCTGAGTTGATGTAAGACCAAATCGCCCAGAAACATGCTGTGCATTTCACATGCAGTTCTGAGCGGTGCAATTCCAACACATTCATTTTCAATTGCCTGAAATCGCACTGCGCCGCATGAAAAGTTGTGCATGCACAACTTTTGAAAACTCACTGCAACCGGATCGCATGGCACTTCAGTACCATGCGATTCGGTGTGAGAAAATGCAATGCATTTGAGGTTTTAATAACTTAAAGTGGTTGTAAACCTTTTACAACTTCATGCTATAGATAAGCCTATAATAAGGCTTACCTGTAGCTACCCAGGATATCTCCTAAACCTGCACAGTTTAGGAGATATCCCCTGTCCCCTGCATGTGCCAATGTCATCGGCACATGCGCACTGGGGCAAACTGAAGCAATGGCACGTATGTGCTATTGCTTCCGTCTGTGTGCCGTTACCGGCGGCTCCCGTGCGCATGCGTGATGTCATTGCGGCTCCGACCAATCACAGCACCGGAGCCGCGATACCCGGAAGTAACCACCAGGAGAGATGTCGCTGGCCGGAGGGGGAGACGAGGACGGTGCTGGGAATTCTATCTAAGGTAATTAATTCATAATAAGCTAGTATGCTATGCATACTAGCTCATTTTGCCTTTGTCTTGCAGGGTTTTTCTTTTTTTTAACCAGGGTTTACAACCACTTTAAAAGTGATTGTAAAGTCTTGGTTTATTTTCTATTAAATAACAAACATGTTATACTTACCTGCTCTGTGCAGTGATTTTACACAGAGCAGCCTCGATCCTTCTCTTCTCGGGCCCCTGGCTGGAGCTCCTGGCCCCTCCCTCCTGTTGAGTGCCCCCACAGCAAGCAGCTTGCTATGGGGGCACCCGAGCCGAGCTGCAGCTCTGTGTGGTTTACTTATTGAAGTATAGGTATGCCTAGCCTTATAAAGAAAAAAAAAATATGTTTGACTCATGACCCCCCCCCCTACTCTCACCACTGCAAATACTCCCCCCTCCAAAGCACTCCACCAAACACCCACCTGCCAAACGCACCCCTACTCCCAGTATACTGCCAAACCGATGTTCCCTGCTTTCACTACTCTGCCAAACACCCCACCTTCTCCCAGCACTCTACCAGCCCCCACCTCCCCTTGCTCTCAGCAACATGCCAAAAACCACCCTCTCCCCCTGGCTTTCAACACCCGGCCATATGCCCCCTCACTTACAGCACTATGCCAAACAACCCCCCAAGCACTGTGCCAAATGCCCCCTTCTCTCACTCCTCTGTGCCAAACTCCCCACCTGCCAGACTCCATCACTCTGCCAGACCCCAACGCCCATATTCCCAGCACTCCGCCCGCTTCTCCTGGCTCCCAATACCCTGCCAAACACCCCCTCTCGCTTTCAGCACTATACCAAACACCCCCCTCACCTGCTCTCAGCCTTGCCCCCCCCCCCCCCCATTGCTCATTCTGGAATGGCACACCTTTTGACAATATGGCGATTCATCTGCAGGCTAAAACTCTTGAAAAATCAGCAACTCTACGGCTATGGCATTTCACTTGGTTCTTGATCACATTGGGAAGTTCCTGCTCCTCCATAATGAAAATTATATTACAGATTTAATAGGGAGAGGGGGGGGGGGGGGGGGCTCTGAAATCTCTCTATACACAGAAGGCCAAAGAATTCATCATTGTACTTCTTCCATCGCTCACCTTATTGCCATAGCGTGCTTTTAATCTCTCCCGGATCAGAAGTCCCTTGACCAGCAGCTTCCAGTTCCCAAAGACTCGCTTTTCCCGCTTCTGCAGCACAAGAACAGATCAGGTGGTTATATGGCCGGCTCGGCCCCAGAATTATCAGCAGGGGAGATGCGCCCAGGCAGTGGGGTGAGGATACATGAATCCCCATGAAGATCTGTTTTACTGCAAGGACTCTCCTCAGCGACTCACCTCCTTCTGCTTGCGCTCGATCTCAACCTGTTCGTTGTCCCAGGCGCTCATCAGGATGTCCTTGTGCTCCTCACACACTATGTAACCGTCCGTCCTGGAAGAAAACCAGTCGCACTTAACTGATGTAAAATCTTGCTCAGAGCTGCCACACACATTACAATCTTCTACTACAGGAGCAGGAAAAAATGTTAGTGACAGGATTAAAGTGACCCCCACATACAAAGGTCGGACAGGTTCCTGTCCTATACTGAAATGGCTTACCATGATGCACACTGTGAGCTTCTCATAATGTGCATCAGAAGCTGCAGCAAGTCAGATAAAGCGCACATTTCCTGGTTGGACATCCAGTATTAGATAGCCCTTTCCTCTCCAGCCTGACTGTCCCTGGCCTGACCCTTTCATTTGATTTCAATTCTTTCAAATCATGGAGGCTCAGCGTCACATGCAGGTGTTCTGCATGCAAATAAAACGCCTAAGATAGCCAAACCCATCAAGGCATTTTGATATTTGCATAACTCCTCCCAAGAGCCAGCCCACTGCTTACATCAGGGGTGAGGGCTCATGAGAGAATAATGGGGCTGGGTGATGTGATGTTTTTAGTGTGCTATGTACAGATTCCTGCTGGCTTAGTAACTGGTGTGGTGGTGATCAGGGACACTATGACTGGTGTGGTGATCAGGGACACTATGGTGTGGCAGTGATTAGGGTAGCTGTAACTGGTGCAGCAGTTATTAGGGACAATATGACTGGAGTGGCGCTAATCAAGGAAAATATGACTGGTGTGGCGATGATCAGGGACACTATGACTGGTGTGGTGATGATCAGGGACAATATCACTGGTGTGGTGATCAGGGACAATATGACTGGTGTGGTGATCAGGGACAATATGACTGGTGTGGTGATCAGGGACAATATGACTGGTGTGGTGGTGATCAGGGACACTATGACTGGTGTGGCAGTGATCAGGGACACTATGACTGGTGTGGCAGTGATCAGGGACACTATGACTGGTGTGGCGGTGATCAGGGACACTATGACTGGTGTGGCGGTGATCAGGGACAATATGACTGGTGTGGTGGTGATCAGGGACAATATGACTGGTGTGGTGGTGATCAGGGACAATATGACTGGTGTGGCGGTGATCAGGGACAATATGACTGGTGTGGTGGTGATCAGGGACAATATGACTGGTGTGGCGGTGATCAGGGACAATATGACTGGTGTGGCGGTGATCAGGGACAATATGACTGGTGTGGCGGTGATCAGGGACAATATGACTGGTGTGGCGGTGATCAGGGACAATATGACTGGTGTGGTGGTGATCAGGGACAATATGACTGGTGTGGTGGTGATCAGGGACAATATGACTGGTGTGGCGGTGATCAGGGACAATATGACTGGTGTGGTGGTGATCAGGGACAATATGACTGGTGTGGTGGTGATCAGGGACAATATGACCGGTGTGGTGATCAGGGACAATATGACCGGTGTGGTGATCAGGGACAATATGACTGGTGTGGTGATCAGGGACAATATGACTGGTGTGGCGGTGATCAGGGACAATATGACTGGTGTGGTGGTGATCAGGAACAATATGACTGGTGTGGTGGTGATCAGGGACAATATGACTGGTGTGGGGGGGATCAGGGACACTATGACTTGACGTGATCAGACATAATGACATAGAGGGATATCAGAGCAGCCAGGCATTGTACATAAACTCCGCCCCAGTGGTACAAGGTGCAGTTCTGGAAGGACATAGTACAGGTAGGTCCTCCTGGAATGACAGCGCCCCACCTGGTCATTTATGTACATTGGCCAGGCAGGAAGTAGTTCATTTGTAAACACCGATCTAATAGGAAGTGTATGTGTTGGTCACTGCGGCCACTTTCCAGTGACCATGCTGCAGCCCGAACAAGTACTGGTCACCCCAGACCCTCTCGCTGTGCCCGCTCTCATGTAAGCTCCACACAACTCAGCCTCGGCCTCCTAGACGGGTGCAATCACTAAAGTACGCTGCCGAAACTCGGTACTACAGACCCCCCAGTACAATGACCGAGGGCCCTTCATCCTTACACAGGGTGCGAGTATCCCCCGTGGAAGTCGAATCCGGTGATGGCGTGGACGCAGTCGATGTCCAGCTTCCTGGCCACGCGGTGCAGGTTCGGCATTTGCAGGTGAACGCAGCCGATCGGCAACATGGAAGGCTTGAACAGGTAAACGTTTCCGAACTCGTTGCGGGGAACCTGCAAACAAAGCGAAGAGCAGACAAGATGATGGAGAGTCTCCTTCATTGGGAGCGGAGGTGACCCCGGACACAGCCACTCACCTTCCCATCCACAGCCACCGGCGGCTGATAATCCTCCGTCTGCCACGGGCCATACAGAGCGAGGTCATTGCTGTCCCTCTTCTCCGGATCCGCCATACGGGCTTTCCTCGCTCGGTTGGACTGTCCTTTCACCATCTGTGCAGCAACCAGAGAAATGCTGACACCGAGAAATGGACAAAGTGCACTCACTTTATACATGGAAGGTGAACGCTGAACTCTAGACCAGCCACAGGGATAAACACCCAGATAAAATGGGACCCAAAGAATTTGTATTCCTGCCCATCCAGTCTTGAGATTTACACAGCTCTGCCACACAGCGCCGCTCTCTCTGGCAGAGCAGCAGACCGGATTTTATTCTCAGATGCATTTAAGTGACACCTGCAGGTCTCGTCCCTCCCTCAGCCTGTGAAAGGAGAAGCAGCAGAGTGATTAACTCCTCTCTCTGCTCTCCCCTATCTGCAGGGGCATTGCACTGCAGCACCTTGTGCTGCTTCTCTCTCTCTTTCTCAGTTTGAGCTCTGCTGTATAGGAGACTGCAAGAGGATTATAACAAGATCCGGGGAAAATACGATTGCCTGTCGGGGGATCAGGAAGGAATTTTTTCCCCTGCTTTAGCAAATTGGAGCATGCGCTGCTGTTTTTTTTTTGCCTTCCTCTGGATCAACTGTGGGTATAGAATGGGGTATATGGGATTGTATGATATACCGTATATACTCGAATATAAGCCGAGATTTTCAGATCCTTTTTTAGGGCTGAAAGTCCACCCCTCGGCTTATATTCGAGTCACCGCCGTCTGTCTACATGAACAGCGTGTCATGCAGACAGACGGCAGTTTTCAAAAGCCGCGCCTCCTCCTCCCGCCCGTCCGTGATAAGAGGAACACTAATTTTCCCAGCAGTAAGTCAGTGCAGTGTTCCACCTATCACGGATGTCCTGTCATTCTCATCTCATGGACGAGGATGAGAGGATGTCCGTGATAGGCGGAACACTGCACACTGACTGCTGGGAAAAAAGTGTTCCTCCTATCACGGACGAGGAGGAGGAGGAGGAGGAGGCGCGGTTTTTGTAATAGTGGAATGGCGCCTTACACGCTGTGGGGGGACAGAGCGGGACCTCATCGGCTGCACAGTTGGAAGCGACACCGGACACAGGACCCCGGACCTACAGATCAGCGCAGATCGGCACAGGTAGGCTGCAATGGGGACACGGGGTGCAATGGGGACACGGGGGTCTGTACAGGGAGGTATGCAGCTGCAGATGGGCATTGCTGACCCTCTTTTCCACTTACAGTAGCTGCTGCATTTTTCACCCTCAGCTTATACACGGGTCAATACGTTTTCCCCATTTTTTGTGGTGATTTAGGGGCCTCGGCTTATACTCGGGACGGCCTATACTCGAGTATATACGGTATATATTTTTTTTATTTGTGGTTGAACTGGATGGACTTGTGTCTCTTTTCAACCTAACTAACTATGTAACTATGCAAGTCCTATTAAGATACTTAAAGTGGAACTAGGGTTGCCACCTGGTCCAGGTTTCACCCGGACAGTCCGGGTTTGAAATCATGTGTCCGGGTTTCAAGAGGACTGAAACCCGTACACATTATACAGACCGGGCTGTGGCTCCCCAAGTAACCACGATAATCACACACAAATCTGTCGCCCGGCTGTGGGCGGCTGTCTGGGGGCAGGTTTGGCATCACTGGGGGGGGGGGGGGGGCAGGGCAATGATGTCAGCGAGAGCAATTTGGCCACACCCACTGTTCGCTAAGGCACGCTATGCGCACCGCAATACTATTGTTCTTGGGGCACCCAAAGGTGTCCCAGGCTGCTAAAGTGTTTGGGTTTGGCTTGAAGAAAAGGTGGCAACCCTAAGTGGAACTAAAAGGAATGCATTAAAGAGGAACTGCAGCCTGCTGACATCATTTGTAATAAAAACATCTTTGCCATTCTGAAGCTTCCCTCCAACCACTTTGCATATTATTTTATATATACTGTGATTCTGTACTTGCCAAATATGCTGCAGAAATCTCCCTCCACTGAGTCGGGCTGCAGCCATTTTAACTGTGGGCAGCTGAAGCTGCTGCCTGTTACCTTCCTGGATTTACAGACACACCTCCAGCTCTACAGCTCTCATTTGGCTTGTATGACTCATCCCCCCTCCCTTCCTGGAAAACTCTGTGAGAGAGAACTGTGCATGATGTCATAAGCCTAGACTAATGACCAGACAAGAAACAGGAAGTGGGCTGTATAAGGTATTTACTGGCAGAAAAATATTTTTTACTATCCAAAAAGTAAAAAACAACAACAACAAGGGCAGAAGATTTAATAGATGGAAAGATGAAAAAATGACTAAAAGTTCCACTTTAACCACTTGCCGACCGCCCCATGTAGATATACGTCGGCAGAATGGCACGTACAGGCAGAACCACGTACCTGTACGTGCCATTCTTCAGGCGGTTGGGGGGTCCGATCGGACCCCCCTCCGCCGGCGGGGACGGTCGGCATCGCTTCAGGAGCGATCCGGGACGAGGGGACGGCCAGTGGTTTCTGGCCACCCCCTCGCGATCGCTCCTGGCGAATGAAAACCTTCCCCTTCCTGTCTATTGTATAGACAGGAAGGCGGAAGTGATGTCACGCTCGGTGCGCCGGTCTATGTGACCGGAACGCCGAGCAGAGAAGATGTAAAGGTTAGTGCACAAACAGTACACTGACACCAGTACACATAGGCACACAATCCACCCCCCTGTCACCCCCAGATCACCCCCCAGATCACCCCCTCCCCCCCCAGTCACAGTGTCACTAATTGCAGTGATCATTTATTTACTGATCACTGCATTTAGTGTCAGTGTGACTGTAATAACTGTCAGGGCAGTTAGTTTTAGGTCCTAGGTAGCCCCCTACCCCCCCCTAATAAAGGTTTAACCCCCTGATTGCCCCTAGTTAACCCCTTCACCCCCTTTTGCCAGTGTCACTAAGCGATCGTTTTTCTGATCGCTGTATTAGTGTCACTGCTGTCGCTAGGTAACCATTTTTTTTTTTTTAGGTAACCGCCATGTTTATATAGGTTCATAAATAGGTTTATAGGTCAGGTACCCCCATATTACAACCTAAATAAAGGTTTTAACCCCCTGATTGCCCCTAGAGTTAACCCTTTCACCAGTAATCACCGTATAACTGTCACTGGTGACGCTGGTTAGCCAGTTAGTTATTTCGTTATTTAGGTTCCCCGTCAGGTTTTTATATAGCGTCAGGTACCCCCATATATTACCTAATAAAGGTTTAACCCCCTGATTGCCCCTAGTTAACCCTTTCACCCCCTTTTGCCAGTGTCACTAAGCGATCGTTTTTCTGATCGCTGCATTAGTGTCGCTAGGTAACCAGTTTTTTTTTAGGTTAACCGCCATGTTTATATAGGTTCATAAATAGGTTTATAGGTCAGGTACCCCCATATTACAACCTAAATAAAGGTTTTAACCCCCTGATTGCCCCTAGAGTTAACCCTTTCACCAGTGATCACCGTATAAAATGTCACTGGTGACGCTGGTTAGCCAGTTAGTTATTTCGTTATTTAGGTTCCCCGTCAGGTTTTTATATAGCGTCAGGTACCCCCATATATTACCTAATAAAGGTTTAACCCCCTGATTGCCCCTAGTTAACCCTTTCACCCCCTTTTGCCAGTGTCACTAAGCGATCGTTTTTCTGATCGCTGCATTAGTGTCGCTAGGTAACCAGTTTTTTTTTGTATTACTGTTACGGGTGACGCTGGTTAGTTAGCTTGTTTTTTATACTGTCAGGGCACCCGCCATTTATTACCCAATAACGGTTTAACCCCCTGATCGCCCGGCGGGTGATATCAATTAGGTTTTAGGGTCAAATAAGGTCTGCGTCGCCCCAGGTTAGTGCCAGTACCGCAAACACCCACGCGCAAAGCATACACCTCCCTTAGTGGTATAGTATCTGAACAGATCAATATCTGATCTGATCAGATCTATACTAGCGTCCCAGCAGTTTAGGGTTCCAAAAAAACGCATTGTTAGCGGGATCAGCCCAGATACCTGCTAGCACCTGCGTTTTCCCCCTCCGCCCAGCCCAGCCCAGCCCACCCAAGTGCAGTATCGATCGATCACTGTCACTTACAAAACACTAAGCACACATAACTGCAGCGTTCGCAGAGTCAGGCCTGATCCCTGCGATCGCTAACATTTTTTTTGTGGTAGCGTTTTGATTCAGTCGCTAACAGTCAGGAGCTTTTTTACCTGTGAATCTCAAAAAAATAAAAAAAACAAAAATAGTTGTCGTTTTATTGTTCTCTCTCTCTCTCTATTGTTGCTCTTTTTTTACTCCATTCTATTCTGCAATGTTTTATTATGTTTTATCATGTTTTATCATGCTTGCTTTTCAGGTATGTAATTTTGTTTACTGTGTTTTAGTGTTAAGCATTTTTTTGTTTTCAGGTGCGCCATTCAGTTGCAGCGCGGATTTATTTATCTTGACAGCAACAGCGTTTGCTCCCACGATACATAAAGCCGCGACTCCAACGCTGTAGGAGGTGATTTCACCACCACAGTTAAAAAAAAGAGCATATGTGCCGAAGCATGGGGGCAGCAGGGGGGGCGGAGGAGCGATTGGCTCCTAATGCCACGTACATACGGTCGAAATTCCGACCGTGTGTACACGGCATAACTTTTGCGGGAGGATGCCCCCATGCATCGGCATATATAAATGGTGCATGTATGCCCATCATTAGAAGTGGGTGGATGAAGGGAGGTATTCTAATGGTGGGCATACCCACCAATCAATCTCTTTTTTTCGTTCAGCCAAGAGGCTGCATGAAAAAAAAAAAGATTACAATATATGTCCAGTATGTTGCTGGACTTTGAATGGTTATACCAGAATGATGCCTGCAGGTTTAGGTATCATCTTGGTATCATTCTTTTCAGCCAGTGATCGGCTTTCATGTAAAAGCAATTCTAGCGGGTAATTAGCCTCTAGACTGCTTTTACAAGCAGTGGGAGGGAATGTCCCCCCTCCCGGATATAAACCGCGCCATTGGGAAATTGGGAAAGCATTTTATCACACCAATCTTGGTGTGGTCAGATGCTTTGAGGGCAGAGGAAAGATCTAGGGTCTAATAGACCCCAATTTTTTCAAAAAAAGAGTACCTGTCACTGCCTATTGCTATCATAGGGGATATTTACATTCCCTGAGATAACAATAAAAATCATAACAAAGAAAAAAAATGGAAGGAACAGTTTAAAAATAGAATAAAAAAGCTAAATAAATAAAAAAAAAACTAAAAAAAAAAAAAAAAAAAGCACCCCTGCCCCCCCTTCTCTTGCGCAAAGGCGTACACAAGCGTTGGTCTGGCGTCATATGTAAACAGCAATTGCAGCATGCATGTGAGGTATCACCGCGAAGGTCAGATCGAGGGCAGTAATTTTAGCAGTAGACCTCCTCCGTGAATCTAATGTGGTATCATGTAAAGGCTTTTAAAGGCTTTTAAAAATGTATGTAGTTTGTCGCCACTGCGTGTTTGTGCGCAATTTTAAAGCATGTCGTGTTTGGTATCCATGTACTCGGCCTAAGATCATATTTTTTATTTCATCAAAAATTTGAGCAATATAGTGTGTTTTAGTGCATTAAAATAAAAAAAAGTGTATTTTTTCCACAAAAAATGCGTTTGAAAAATCGCTGCGCAAATACTGTGTGGAAAAAAAAAAATGCAACACCCACCATTTTAATCTGTAGGGCCTTTGCTTTAACAATATATATAGTGTTTGGGGGTTCAACGTAATTTTCTTGCAAAAAAAAAATATGTTTTCATGTAAACAAAAAGTGTCAGAAAGGGCTTTATCTTCAAGTGGTTAGAAGAGTGGGTGACGTGTGACATAGGCTTCTAAATGTTGTGCATAAAATGCCAGGACAGTTCAAACCCCCCCCAAATGACCCCATTTTGGAAAGTAGACACCCCAAGCTATTTGCTGAGAGCAATGTTGAGCCCATTAAATATTTTTTTTTTTTGTCCCAAGAGATTGAATAATTAAAAAAAAAAAAATATATATATATTTTTTTTACAAAAAGTTGTCACTAAATGATATATTGCTCAAACATGTCATGGGCATATGTGGAAATACACCCCAAAATACATTCTGTTGCTTCTCCTGAGTACGGGGATACCACATGTGTGGGACTTTTTGGGAGCCTAGCTGCGTACGGAACCCCAAAAACCAAGCACCGCCTTCAGGCTTTCTAAGGGAGTAATTTTTTTATTTCACTTCTCACTGCCAATCACAGTTTCGGAGGCCATGGAATGCCCAGATGGCATAAAACCCCCCAAAATGACCCCATTTTGGAAAGTAGACACCCCAAGCTATTTGCTGAGAGGTATTGTGAGTATTTTGCAGATGTCGCTTTTTGTCACAAAGTTTTGAAAATTGAAAAAAAGAAAAAAAAAAATTTTTTTTCTTTACTTTCTTCATTTTCAAAAACAAATGAGAGCTGTAAAATACTCACCATGCCTCTCAACAAATAGCTTGGGGTGTCTACTTTCCAAAATGGGGTCATTTGGGGGGGTTTTGTGCTATTTTGGCATTTTATGGCCTTCGAAACTGTGATAGGTAGTGAGGAGTGAAATCAAAAATTTGCACCCTTAGAAATCCTGAAGGCGGTGCTTGGGTTTCGGGGCCCCGTACGCGGCTAGGCTCCCAAAAAGTCCCACACATGTGGTATCCCCATACTCAGGAGAAGCAGCAAAATGTATTTTGGGGTGCAATTCCACATATAACTATGGCATGTGTGAGCAATATATCATTTAGTGACAACTTTTTGAAGAAAAAAAAAATTATTTTTTATTTTTGTCTTTATTCAATCACTTGGGACTAAAAAAAAAAAAATATTCAATGGGCTCAACATGCCTCTCAGCAAATAGCTTGGGGTGTCTACTTTCCAAAATGGGGTCATTTGGGGGGGTTTTGTACTTCTCTGCCATTTTAGCACCTCAAGAAATGAAATAGGCAGTCATAAATTAAAAGCGGTGTAAATTCCAGAAAATGTACTCTAGTTTGTAGACGCTATAACTTTTGCGCAAACCAATCAATATACGCTTATTGGCATTTTTTTTACTAAAGACATGTGGCTGAATACATTTTGGCCCAAATGTTTGACTAAAATTGAGTTTATTAGATTTTTCTTATAACAAAAAGTAGAAAATCTCTTTTTTTTTCAAAATTTTCGCTCTTTTTCCGTTTATATCGCAAAAAATAAAAATCACAGAGGCAATCAAATACCATCAAAAGAAAGCTCTATTTGTGGGAAGAAAAGGACGCAAATTTCGTTTCGTTACAAAATTGCATGACCGCACAATTACCAGTTAAATTAGTGCAGTGCGAAATTGAAAAAAGACCTCTGGTCCTTAAGCTGACAATTGGTCCGGGGCTGAAGTGGTTAAGGTAAAAAGTGTTTAGGTAGTAGCATAGAGACCGAGGTCTCACTGGGAGCCCCAGGCACCGTACTAATGATCGGGAGCTGGAACGCCCGATTTCGGGTCACCTGATCACATGATAGCCTCTGATTGGCTATCATAGTGATCAGTCAATGTGAAGCCTGCCCCATGTTTTCTCTCTCGGACTGAAGGAGAGAGATACATTGTATCTCGCTCTCCTTACAGAGAGAGAGAAAAAAAATAATAATAATAATAATAATAAATAAAATTTTTTTTTTTTTACCACTTAAGGACCAGAAGATTTGCCCCCTTAAATGGGCCAGTTTTCCTTTAACCATTTGCTGACCGCTGTGCGCTGATATACGTCAGCACAATGGCAGCGGTGGGCAAATGGGCGTACCTGTAGGTCCCCTTTAAATGGCGGGGCTAGTGGCGCGTGCAGCGTGACGTCCATGGGTGTCCCAGCGATCGCGTCACGGAGCCGCAGAACAGGGAAGTGCCTATGTAAACAAGGCATTTCCCCGTTCTGCCTTGTGACATGACAGAGATCACTACTCCCTGCCATCGGGAGCAGCGATTCCTGGACGGGAGTGGAAGCCCATCCCCCACAGTTAGAATCACTCCCTAGGACGCACTTAACCCCTTGATCTCCAACTAGTGTTTAACCCCTTCAGTGTCATTTACACAGTAATCAGTGCATTTTTATAGCACGGATCGCTGTTTAAATGACAATGGTCCCAAAATGGTGTCAAAAGTGTCCGATGTGTCCGCCATAATGTCGCAGTCCCGATAAAAATTGCAGATCGCCGCCATTACTAATTAAAAAAAAAAATTATAATAAAAATGCCATGAAACTATCCCCTATTTTGTAGGCGCTATAACTTTTGCGCAAACCAATCAATATACGCTTATTGCGATTTTTTTTAACCAAAAATATGTAGAAGAATACGTATCGGCCTAAACAATTTGTCCTGAAAAAAGTGCGGTATAATCCACCTGGATGCACAAAGTAGTTATGACAATATGTACAGTTTTGCTAACTCATGTCAAAGTTGCAAAATTGTGTTTAGGCATTAACATTCGTTTTACCCTCAGGTGTGAATGAGTTTTTTCAGTGGTGGATGTATCTGAATCATCACCTCAACTGAAGATGTGGGGCACCCAAAAGACGTTGGTTACCTTGTAAGGCACTTCTCCCAGTCGCACCACACGGGCCTCCTTCAACCAGGTGTCTCTGGAGTGCAGCGTCCGAACACACGACCTGAAGGGTAAATCACAATCAACTCTGTGCAAAATTTACATGGCCAGTTGTGGGGAACCCCCTGCACACATCTCACATCACTGCTTCCAGGAAGGAGGAAAGTACATGAAATGGGCACAACCCCCCACATGATGGAGCTCGGGTGTCTCCAATGAAGGGTACTACTGATACTACAGCATACAAAAGACATTATAGACAATTGTGCCCTTCCAACCTTAAACCTTATGATAACAATTTGGGGTGTCATGGACTAGAGCAGTGATGAGGAACCTTTGCACCCCAGAGGTTTTGGAACTACATTTCCCATGATGCTCAACTACACAGCAGAGCGCATGAGCATCATGGGAAATGTAGTTCCAAAACATCTGGGGTGCCAAGGTTCGCCATCACTGGACTAGAGTCTGAATAGTCCTGGTGACTGCAGGGGCATAGCTGGTATAGGGCATACCTATTGTGCCGCTGTGTACAATAAAGACATGGTGCAACCAGCTTGGGGTGGAAGAACTTGGGTGTCCTTCACTGAGCCCTGACCTCAAGCTGGTATAGGGCATACCTATTGTGCCGCTGTGTATAATAAATACATGGTGCGACCAGCTTGGGGTGGAGGAACTTGGGTGTCCTTCACTGAGCCCTGACCTCAAGCTGGTATAGGGCATACCTATTGTGCCGCTGTGTACAATAAAGACATGGTGCGACCAGCTTGGGGTGGAGGAACTTGGGTGTCCTTCACCGAACCCTGACCTCAAGCTGGTATAGGGCATACCTATTGTGCCGCTGTGTACAATAAAAGACATGGTTCGACCAGCTTGGGGTGGAGGAACTTGGGTGTCCTTCACTGAGCCCTGACCTCAAGCTGGTATAGGGCATACCTATTGTGCCACTGTGTATAATAAAGACAAGGTGCGACCAGCTTGGGGTGGAGGAACTTGGGTGTCCTTCACTGAGCCCTGACCTCAAGCTGGTATAGGGCATACCTATTGTGCCACTGTGTATAATAAAGACAAGGTGCGACCAGCTTGGGGTGGAGGAACTTGGGTGTCCTTCACTGAGCCCTGACCTCAAGCTGGTATAGGGCATACCTATTGTGCCACTGTGTATAATAAAGACAAGGTGCAACCAGCTTGGGGTGGAGGAACTTGGGTGTCCTTCACTGAGCCCTGACCTCAAGCTGGTATAGGGCATACCTATTGTGCCACTGTGTATAATAAAGACAAGGTGCGACCAGCTTGGGGTGGAGGAACTTGGGTGTCCTTCACTGAGCCCTGACCTCAACCCCGCTTGACACCTTTGGGATGGATTGGAACGCCAATGGTAAGACAGATCTTCTCACCCAACATCAGTACCTGATCCTCACAAATGGCCACAAACCCCCACAGACACTCCAACGCCTAGTAAGAAAGTCTACTCAGAAGAGTGGAGGATGTTTACAACTCCATATTAAAAGGGGTTGTAAAAGTAAAAAAAAAAACATCTGACTATACCGGCCCCCCCCCAGACCCCCTGTTTTACTTACCTGACCCCTCGAAAGTCCCTCGCTCGGCCCCGACATCCTCTTCGCCGCTCACCCTGGCCATTGATTGGCTAGAGTGGATGGATTGAAAGCAGCGCAGCCATTGGCTCGTGCTGCTGTCAATCACATCCAATGACGCAGCGCGCCGGGGGGGGCGGGGCCGAGTGATACAGCGAGCGGCTAACGGCCGCCGGCTGTATCACGGGAGCACGCCCGCAAGTACTCCACACCATGCGAGGGAGCTCGCATGAAGGTGAGAAGTACTTGCGAGGGGAAGCCAAGACAGCCGCAGAGGGACCCCAGAAGAGGAGGTTCGGGGCCACTCTGTGCAAAACGAGCTGCACAGTGGAGGTAAGTATAACATGTTTGTTATTTAAAAAAAATAAATGTTTTCCTTTACAACCCCTTTAATGGCCATGGTTCTGAAAATGGAATGTCCAAGAAGCTCATAAATTGCAGGTCTGGTGGTTGGGTGTGCACAAACCTTAGCTATACAGTATAATTTTTTCCCTCTACAAAAAATAAAAAAAAAATAAAAAAAAAACGGTTCTAGGCTTTAGTCCAAACGACACAATTTATTATTTATTTATTTTTTTTTTTCAGGCAAATGAGCATACCTGTACGTCCCTTTGAATTTGCCGCCTATCGGGCACGCGCGTGCACCGTGAGATCCGCAAACTCGATGTTCTCCTCGCCGGCGAGGCAGAACAGGGAGATGCCTATGTAAACAAGGTATTTCCCCGTTCTGCCTAGCAACATGACAGGAGCAGTGATCTCTCATGTTGTAGTGAGCCCCCCCCCCCCACTGTTAGAATCACTCCCTAGGACACACTTTACCCCTTGACCGCCCCCTAGTGTTTAACCCCTTCCCTGCCAGTGTCATTTACACAGTAATCAATGCATTTTTATAGCACTGATCGCTGTATAAATGACAATGGTCCCAAAATAATGTCAAAAGTGTCCGATGTGTCCGCCATAATGTCGCATTCCTGATAAAAATCGCAGATCGCCGCCATTACTAGTAAAAAAATTTTTTATAAAAATTCCATAAAACAATAACTTTTGCGCAAACCAATCAATATACGCTTATTGTAATTTTTTTTTTTTTTTTTTTTTAACAAAAATATGTAGAAGAATACATGTCGGCCTTAAACTGTGGAAGAAATTCTTTTTTTTTTTATATTTATTTGGGGGATATTTATTATAGCAAAAAGTAAAAAATATAGCTTTTATTTTCAAAATTGTCGCTCTTGTTTATA
Source organism: Lithobates sylvaticus (assembly GCA_028564925.1). Classification (NCBI taxonomy): domain Eukaryota; kingdom Metazoa; phylum Chordata; class Amphibia; order Anura; family Ranidae; genus Lithobates; species Lithobates sylvaticus. The sequence goes on along the minus strand of CM053032.1, from coordinate 16,718,917 downwards.
GCGCAAAAAATAAAAACCGCAGAGGTGATCAAATACCACCAAAGGAAAGCTCTATTTGTGGGAAGAAAATTCTAAAAATTTAGTTTGGGTGCAGTGTTTAACCACTTTAAGACCAGCCTCGTTTTGGATTTTAGGTGTTTAAATGTTTAAAACAGTTTTTTTTGCTAGAAAAAAACTTAGAACCCCCAAACATTATATATTGTTTTTTTTCTAACACCCTAGAGAATAAAATGGCAGTCGTTGCAATACTTTTTTTCACACCGTATTTGCGCAGCGGTCTTGCAAGCGCACTTTTTTTGGAAAGAAATTCACTTTTTTTAATAAAAAAATAATGCCCTGCTATGGTATAGAGACAGGTGGCGGCCATCTTAGCCTCACTCGTCGCTATACCCAGCACGGAGGAGGACCCGATCGCTTCCGCCGCTGCCGACGGCTCCGGTAAGCGGCGGAAGGAGCGGGAGAGAGGCGGGAGGGCACCTCTCCTGTCGCCGATAACGGTGATCTCGCGGCGAATCCGCCGCGATGACCACCTTTATCGGAATGCCGACCGGCGCCTGAAGAGATGGATATCTCGGTTGTGGCAGCAGCTGCTGCCGTTACCGAGATATCCCTCTTCAAAAAAGGGACGTACATCGTCGTGCGCCGGTCGGAAAGTGGTTAATGACGGCGCAATTGTCATTCAAAGTGCAAGGACGTCAATTTTGTTTGTGTACAGCGTCGCACGACCGCACAATTGTCAGCTAAAGCAAAGCAGTGCCGTGTCGCAAAAAATGCTCTGGTCAGGAAAGGGGTAAATCCTTCCAGGGTTGAAGTGGTTAATGGATATGCGGTGAAGAAATAACGTATGTAGCAGACTTGTTATAATGGTCAACCATGTTATTTTTTTCATCTTTCATCCTATCTGAAGAGTAGAATGCAATCAGCTGTCATGTTCTATACCTGGAATAGACGGCTTCCCCTCGGCAGTAGCCCAGGATGGCAGAGGATTCTGGGTAGATCGCCTCGTATTTCAGTAGATGTCTCTTCAAGGCGTACAGCGGATGATTCTTAAATTCCGTGATTGAGGTTGGCAGCGGTTTATCCAGTAATTTAGCTTCAAACTGCAGGTACGACATCAGAGATTTACCGTCATTACGGGGATTTAAGGTTTAAGGGTGTCTTCATTCAGTAACCCATGTTAACCGCTTCCCGACCGCCTCACGCAGATATACTGCGGCAGAATGGCACGGGCAGGCAAAATCACGTACGGGTACGTGGCCCTTTAATTGCCTGCCCGTGGGTCGCGCTCGCGACCCGGTCGGGAGCTCCGTGATCCCGGCCGCGGGACCAGCGGACCCGATCGCCGCTGGTGTCCCGCGATCGGGTCACAGAGCTGAAGAACGGGGAGAGGGCTGTGTAAACAAACCTCTCCCCGCGCTTCCTACACTGCCTGTCATTGATTGTGTGTTCACGGTCATCGGGAAAGCCGATCAATGACGTCGCCCCCTAATGTAAAAAAACACACACACGTCACAGCCCATATCCCCTCCCCGCCCCCTAGTGGTTAACTCTTTCACTGCCAGTGTCATTTATACAGGAATCAATGCATTTAAATAGCACTGATTACTGTATAAATGACAATGGTCCCAAAAATGTGTCAAAAATATCCGATGTGTCCGCCATAATGTCGCAGTCACAATAAAAATCGCTGATCGCCGCCATTACTGGTAAAAAAAAAAAAATTATTAATAAAAATAAAAATGCCATAAAACTATCCCCTATTTTGTAGACGCTATAACTTTTGCACAAGCCAATCAATAAACGCTTATTGCGATTTTTTTTTACCAAAAATATGTAGAAGAATACGTATCGGCCTAAACTGAGGAAAAAAATTGTTTTTTTTATATATTTTTGGAGGATATTTATTGTAGCAAAAAGTAAAAAATAATGCGTTTTTTTCAAAATTGACGCTCTTTTTTTGTTTATAGCGCAAAAAATAAAAACCGCAGGCGCGATCGAAAAAAAATGTATAAGAGAAAAAAAAATGTATAAGAAAAAAAAAATGTATAAGAAAAAAAAAATGTATAAGAGAAAAAAACGTATAAGAAAAATAAATGTATAAGAAAAAAAAAAATGTATAAGAGAAAAAAATGTATAAGAAAAAAAAATGTATAAGGAAAAAAAAATGTATAAGAGAAAAAAAATGTATAAGAAAAAATAAATGTATAAGAGAAAAAAACGTATAAGAAAAATAAATGTATAAGAAAAAAATGTATAAGAAAAAAAAAATGTATAAGAGAAAAAAATGTATAAGAGAAAAAAATGTATAAGAAAAAAATGTATAAGAGAAAAAAATGTATAAGGAAAAAAAAATGTATAAGAGAAAAATATGTATAAGAAAAACATATGTATAAGAAAAAATAAATGTATAAGAGAAAAAAACGTATAAGAAAAATAAATGTATAAGAAAAAAATGTATAAGAAAAAAAAAATGTATAAGAAAAAAAATGTATAAGAAAAAAAAAATGTATAAGAGAAAAAAATGTATAAGAGAAAAAAAATGTATAAGAAAAAAATGTATAAGAGAAAAAAATGTATAAGGAAAAAAAAATGTATAAGAGAAAAATATGTATAAGAAAAACATATGTATAAGAAAAAATAAATGTATAAGAGAAAAAAACGTATAAGAAAAATAAATGTATAAGAAAAAAATGTATAAGAAAAAAAAATGTATAAGAGAAAAAAATGTATAAGAAAAAAAAAAAATGTATAAGAGAAAAAAATGTATAAGGGAAAAAATAAATGTATAAGAGAAAAATATGTAGAAGAAAAAAATATGTATAAGAAAAAATAAATGTATAAGAGAAAAAAACGTATAAGAAAAATAAATGTATAAGAAAAAAATGTATAAGAAAAAAATGTATAAGAAAAAAAAATGTATAAGAAAAAAAAATATGTATAAGAAAAATAAATGTAAGTTCTCACCTCGGCCTCTTCTCGATCTTCCAGTTTCATGTCGTGGTTCCTAAAAGGCCCCAGCGTCTCTTCCCACCACTCCGGATCGACGCGGCGTTTGCGGGTATTGGTCATCCACTCCGGATCGTACCTGCGCGTTACGTCGTTCATGTGGCCCGAGTTATCGATGCCCACCACGTAGGCGACGGGCTTGGTGGCAGCCTTGAAGCACGTTGAAGGCTTGTTCACCGTCCCGTGGAGGCAGTCCACACAGACCCACTTCTCCTCCTTCTCCAGGTAGACTTCCAACCACTGATCGCTGCCTCTGGGGGCCGGTGGGATCTCCTCCTCTTCATCAGACGAGATGACCTTGCCTCTTCCTGTCGGCTGGTCGTTTTTGGGGGAACTTTTCGCTTTGGGCGGTCCCGGGCTCTTTGATGGTACTATTGCAGAGTTCTTTGTGTTCGGATTTAAGGGACTTGTAACTTTCCACACAGGCTCGTCCGCGTCGGAGGAATCGCTGTCCTCGCTGTCCTCCTCCTTGGCCACGCCTTCACTGCAGACATATTCAGAACCGCTGCTGGCCGCCCCGCTTTCGCTTTCTTCCTTGTAGGAAATTTTAGAGGCTGCTTTTCGCCGAAGCTTGTTTTTGGGGCCGGGTTTCGGCTTGGCTTCCTCACCACTCTCGGCTTGGGCCTTCTTAGCCTTCTTCTTTGATTTGTTGGCCTCTTTCACCGATTTTTCTGCTGCCAATGGAGTCTCGTCCTCATCCTCTTCCCCAAAAACCGGCTCCTCTTGTTTCAGCTTCTTTTTTTGGGGCTTCGCTATTGATTTGGACTTAGAAGGCCTCCTGGGTTTGGAGGATTTCTTTTTCGTTTTAGAGGCCGACTTCCCTGTAGAAGTACGTTTTGCCTGAAGGAAAATGCATGATATAAAACCGAGCCAAAGTCTGATTTCAAACCTAGATTACCAAGTCATTATTACAATAGTGTGCATGTCCATAATCTCCCACCCCTTTCCTAAAATACCATTCACCCCTTCTAACTACTCACTAGATACCGTATATACTCGAGTATAAGCCGACCCAAATATAAGCCGAGGCACCTAATTTTACCACAAAAAAAATGGGAAAACGTATTGACTCGAGTATAAGCCTAGGGTGAGAAATGTGCAGCTACTGTAAGTGGAAAAGGGGGTCAACAATGCCCATTTGCAGCCTCACTGTGCCCATTTGCAGCCTCACTGTGCCCATTTGCAGCCTCACTGTGCCCATTTGCAGCCATAGGTCCCCCGAACTTCAAACTCTGTAGTTAAGGGTTCCTAGATGCCCTCTAGCTGTAGCCAAACATTGGGGTCTCTGGGCCCAAAGGGTCCCGAAATTATATTGCTGTAGGAGGGACACAGTTGACCGAATTTGGGGCCCCGGATCTCAGGGTCACTTGGTGCTAGGAACCCCAAAACCCCAAAATGAGTATGCATAACCAGTGGCACTATCACTACAACATAGCCAAATTTGGTGTTCCTCTCACTAAGTGGCCCCGAGATCCGGGGCCCCAAATTCGGGTCGGAAAATGTTAAGTACTTTTCTGCAGCAGAGAATGACATTTTCCGACCCGACTTTGGGGCCCCCGTATCTCGGGGCCAATTGTTGCTAGGAACCCCCAAATTTGGTATACAAACCCAGTGGAGCACTACAACATATCCAAATTTAGTGTTCCTATCACCAAGTGGCCCCGAGATACGGGGCCCCGAAGTTGGGTCGAAAAATGTCATTCTCTGTGCTTGACTCGAGTATAAGCCGAGAGGGGCATTTTCAGCACAAAAAAACTCGACTTATACTCGAGTATATACGGTACTTAAAAAAAATACATTTAAAAAAGTGTCTTCTTTCTGGACTATAGATATTGAGGGTCCTTTCTCATTGCTTGGGTGACAGGGACACTTCTCATTGGCTGTCCAGCTTCAGGGTCCTTGCAGGCTGCAGTGGCGTGGTCACATCACATAAAGGGCCAGCAACAAGTCTGGTCCATGGTGGGCCACGTCCACTGCTAGAAGAAGTGCTGCAAAAGGTTATGTGGTGGCAAACTCTGGTGAGCAAATGGGGTTTTGGGATGAATTGATTGGTTGTATTGATAAGTCCAATAAGTCCACCACACTGTTCTACAGCAGGAGAACGGGGGGGGGGGGGGGGGTCTTCTTGGAGAGAGAGGTATTGACAGTGGTGCAAATTCCTCCACTATTGGAGAAGGTTCTTTCTCAAGGGCTCGTGTCACTGCTTGGGCGACAGGAACACTTCTCATTGGCTGTCCAGCGACGGGATCCTCCACAGGCTCCGGAGGTGTTGACATCACATAGAGGGTTGTCAACAAGTCTGGTTTGTGGTGGGCCCACCGGTGAATCACCAGTCTCCACCCCTGGAGAGAGATATTGACAATGAGGCTTTGACCGATAATTTGCGGTGTGAATTGCGTCAATACAAAATCAACGGGCGCAAGTCGCACTACAAAGAATCGTATGCAATTTTAACAGAAATGAGGTGCGATTCCTATCCGAATCGCAATGATTTCCCCCACCGCTCCTGTGTGTGTATATATATATATGTATGAGAGAGAGAGCGAGAGAGAAAGACAGAGAGAGAGAGAGAGAGAGAGAGAGAGCGCGCGCGAGAAAGAGAGAGAGCGAGCGAGAAAGAGAGAGAGCGCGAAAGAGAGAGAGCGCGAGAAAGAGAGAGAGAGCGCGAGAAAGAGAGAGAGAGCGCGAGAAAGAGAGAGCGTGAGAAAGAGAGAGCGTGAGAAAGAGAGAGAGAGCGCGAGAAAGAGAGAGAGCGCGAGAAAGAGAGAGCGCGAAAGAGAAAGAGAGAGAGAGCGCGAGAAAGAGAGAGAGAGCGCGAGAAAGAGAGAGAGAGCGCGAGCGAGAAAGAGAGCGCGAGAAAGAGAGAGAGAGCGCGAGAGAAAGAGAGAGAGCGCGAAAGAGAAAGAGAGAGCGTGAGAAAGAGAGAGAGAGCGCGAGAAAGAGAGAGAGCGCGAGAAAGAGAGAGAGCGCGAGAAAGAGAGAGAGCAAGCGAGAAAGAGAGAGACAGCGCGTGAAAGAGAGCGAGAGAGAGCGCGCGAGAGAGAGCGCGAGAAAGAGAGAGCGAGAAAGAGAGAGCGAGCGTGTGCGGGGGGGGTCTACTGCCCCTCTGCTACCCATCCCCCACTTCCGGGAGAACTCGCCGCAGTGAGATCCCCCAGAAGTTTTGGGCCATTCAGAAAGCACAGTGTGCTTCACGCATGCGCAGTAGGGAGCCGGCTGTAAAGCCACAAGGCTTCACTGCCGGTTTCTCTTACAAGGAATGGCGGCGGCATCAACCCAGAGCCGATTGAAAGAATTGTCTGGGGTGTGAACATCGTAGGATCCCTGGACAGGGAAGTGTCCTAATAGTAAAAGCCGGAGCTCCTCTTTAAGTACATATCTGCTCAAATGCAAAATCTGCATAGGTGTCACAGGTCCCGCCAATGATAGCAAATCACGGCCGCTGGAGATGCTCACAGGGCTGGAGGAGAAGTTCCGGAACACCGTGGGTATAGGGTGGAAGTGATGAAGAGGCGGGAACTTGACTGGCCTGCACAGAGTCCTGACCTCAACCCAATAGAACACCTTTGGGATGAATTAGATCGGAGACTGCGAGCCAGGCCTTCTCGTCCAGCATCAGTGCCTGACCTCACAAATGCGCTTCTGGAAGAATGGTCAAACATTCCCATAGGCACACTCCTAAACCTTGTGGACGACCTTCCCAGAAGAGTTGAAGCTGTTATAGCTGCAAAGGGTGGGCCAACTCAATATTGAACCCTACGGACTAAGACTGGGATGCCATTAAAGTTCATGTGCGTGTAAAGGCAGGCGTCCCAATACTTTTGGTAATATAGTGTATATAACTGTTGTTTTATGCTTCAATATATGGACTAAGTAATAAGGTCAGTAAACATGAATGAGGGACACGGAGCGGATCTTACTTTGGCAGGCGGCTCCTTCAGAGGGATTGGCTGCAGAGACAACACCAATCGGCTCAGAAGCTGCAGAGCGCGGAGGAGGATCAGGAAGAGCTGCAGAGGAACCAGAAAACACAATCAGAGGCGTTTGTGAAAACGGACATCACATGTTACGGCATATCGGGGGCTTTCCATACTAAGGGTCGGTGTGAAGAGATTTGTACATGTCGGGGCCCAACTAATATTTTTGTGCTTCCAATTGAAAAAACGAAAGATGCACTAAAAATCAATGCAGAGTATATTCAAGACAACAAGCATGCAGAGCAGGGGGCGGTCCTACCATGGGACCCAATGGGACCATTGGTCCCGGGCGGCAGGTTCTGAGGGGGCGGCACATTGACGCCCAGGAAGACAGTGGTCCCACCCGATTGCTCCGCTCCAAATGCCCGCCCCTCTCTGCCCCGCCCCTCTCCTTATTCCACTGCGTGGATGGCCCCCTGCCGCTGCTATTACATGTAATGGCAGAGCACAGCTGGCCGCCCCCCGCCCATCCTCTCCGCGGCTCCACCCACATTTCTGCTGACAAGAGAAAAGCCAGCTGACAGGCTGATGGCCAACAGTATGAAGGGGAGGAGCTTTCTGCTGAGCAGAGACTCCATGATGAAAGAGGGATCGCTATAGGCTGACACAGAGAGAAAGTAAATGCCCCTAATCCCATCTCCACCACCCCTGCCTGTGTCTAACCACCCCCACCACCCCTGTCTGTGTCTAACCACCCCCCACCACCCCTGCCTGTGTCTAACCACCTCCACCACCCTTGCCTGTGTCTAACCACCCCCACCACCCCTGCCTGTGTCTAACCACCCCCACCACCCCTGTCTGTGTCTAACCACCCCCACCACCCCTGTCTGTGTCTAACCACCCCCCACCACCCCTGTCTGTGTCTAACCACCCCCACCACCCCTGTCTGTGTCTAACCACCCCTGCCTGTGTCTAACCACCCCCACCCACCCCTGCCTGTGTCTACCCCCCCCCCCCCCTACCTGTGTCTAACCCCCCCCCTACCACCCCTGCCTCTGCCTCACCCCCCCCCCACCACCCCTGCCTGTGTCTAACCACCCCCACCACCCCTGCCTGTGTCTACCCCCCCCCCACCCCTGCCTGTGTCTAACCACCCCTGCCTGTGTCTAACCACCTCCACCACCCCTGTCTGTGTCTAACCACCCCCACCACCCCTGTCTGTGTCTAACCACCCCCACCACCCCTGTCTGTGTCTAACCACCCCTGCCTGTGTCTAACCACCCCCACCCCCCCTGCCTGTGTCTACCCCCCCCCCCCCCTACCTGTGTCTAACCCCCCCCCTACCACCCCTGCCTCTGCCTCACCCCCCCCACCACCCCTGCCTGTGTCTAACCACCCCCACCACCCCTGCCTGTGTCTACCCCCCCACCACCCCTGCCTGTGTCTAACCACCCCTGCCTGTGTCTAACCACCTCCACCACCCCTGCCTGTGTCTAACCACCCCCACCACCCCTGCCCCTGTGTCTACCCCCCCACCACCCCTGCCTGTGTTTAACCACCCCTGCCTGTGTCTAACCACCCCCACCACCCCTGCCTGTGTCTACCCCCCCCACAACCCCTGCCTGTGTCTACCCTCCCCCCCACCACCCCTGCCTGTGTCTAACCAACCGTACCACCCCTGACTGTGTCTAACCCCCCCTACCACCCCTGCCTCTGCCTCACCCACCCCTGCCTGTGTCTAACCACCCCCACCACCCCTGCCTGTGTCTACCCCCCCACCACCCCTGAATGTGTCTAACCCCCCCCCTACCACCCCTTCCTGTGTCTAACAACCCCCACCACCCCTGCCTGTGTCTAACCACCCCCACCACCCCTGCCTGTGTCTACCCCCCCACCACCCCTGAATGTGTCTAACCCCCCCCCCCCCTACCACCCCTTCCTGTGTCTAACAACCCCCACCACCCCTGCCTGTGTCTAACAACCCCCACCACCCCTGCCTGTGTCTACCCCCCCACCACCCCTGCCTGTGTCTACCCTTCCCCCCACCACCCCTGCCTGTGTCGACCCCCCCACACCACCGCCGCCTGTGTCTACCCTCCCTACCTGGTGGGGGGTTTAATATCTGAGGTTTACAACCACTTTAACGCTGAAGTGTAGTGTACACATACAATACATCCTCTTCCTCTCCCCCAGGTAATCAGCATGCAACAAAAATGCAACATCATTTAGCTTTAAATCCCCAGAAAGATATCAGCCAAGGCCCTTTTCACACTGCCGTGACTTGAAAGTCGAGAGATTTTTCCACGATTTCAGGGAATGTCTGTGTAAACATGAAGGTTTATGGGCCTCGGCTCGCATCAAAGTCGGACCAAAGTAGTACAGGGACTACTTTCACGTCGGTGAGGCTTGAAGGCGCCGAGATATGAATGGTTATCCTTGGGAATCATGGGGGTACGACGTGTCATGCGACTCGGATGTCCAAAGTCGCAGGAGAAGTCACATGAGTGTGAAAGGGGCCCAAGTCAACCAACAGGACTCCGACTATTAATGAAATGTCACTTTAATAGGCCGTAATAGACATGATTTCTCCTCTTACATGAACCATTTCCTCCGCATCTCTCACTCCGTACACCCCAAACCTCCGCTCCAAGGTACCGGACAACGATTCTTGTTCATCCAATGACATCTCAGGATTCAGGGTGAAGGTCGATGTGAACCTGCAAATAAAAATCAGACATTTCCTGTAAGTCCCTCGGCTGGGTGGCGACTCTTACCCCCGCAGGACGCAGAGGAGAGGGAGACACGAAGGTGATGCAGATACAAGAGAAAAAGGATGAAGCAAGAAAAAAGGTTTTCTATATATAGTTGGGGGTTTCTGGGTGGATTTTCTATTAACCACTTCACCCCTGAAAGGTTTACCCCCCCTCCATGACCAGGCAATTTTTTTTGCGATACGGCACTGCGTTACTTTGACAATTGCGCGGTCATGCAACGTTGTCCATAAATTACATTTATGTCCTTTTTATCCCCCCACATTTATTTGATCACCTCTGCATTGCGCTATAAACAAGAAAAAAAAAAACATATCCAAAAAAAAAAAAAAAAAAAAGTCTTTCTAATTTCCTTTCGTTTCCTAATTTAAAACCCTCCCCCTACTTTAATTTTCCCTTTTTTTTTTTTAAATTTTTTTCTCCTCTTCTTTTTTTCCCCCCTTTTTTAAAAAAAACCCCCCTCGTCCTCCGCCTTCTTTTTTCCCCTGCACCGGGTCAGGGGGGGCCGTGGCCCTAAAAAAAAATCGTTTCCTTGTAAGGGTGCTGGTCGCTCCCCCCCCCAGAGGGGGGGAACAAAAGGGAGCTCGGGTAAAAAAAAAAGTTTCTATTTTTTGGGGTTTCGGGTTTTTTCATCCCCATTCACCCCTAAAGGTTTTAACCCCCCCTCCCCCGGGCTTTTTTTTTGCGTGACGGTTTTCTTCGCGGCCCGGCCTTTTTTTTTCCTTTTTTCCCCCCTTTTTGTCCCTCGCGCGCTTTCGCTTCCCCCGTTTTTCCCCTTTTTCCCCTTGTACTGCCGGTAATTTTTTTTTTTCCCAAAAGGACTTATGGGGGAAAATTTTTGCCCCCAAAATTTGGGGTTTCGGGAAGTAATTTACACCCCATTTTTTTTTTATTAACAAAAAAAAAAAAAAGAAATTGGTCAAAAAAAAAATTTGGGTAAAAATAATTTTTAAATCTTTTTTTGGTAATAAGAATTTTTAAAAAAAAAAAAAATTTTTAGCAGAATTTCCCCTAAAAAAGGGAAAGACGTTTTAATGAACAAAAACTTTTTTTTTTTTCTTTTTTTACAGCCTTTTTTTTTTTTGTTAGGCAAAAAAATTTTCCAAAAAAAAAAAAGCCCAAAACCCCCTGAAAAATTTTGGCGGGGTGGTTGCGTTTGGTTTCCTTTTTTTAAAACCTTTTT
>CM053032.1:16695540-16703040 GCA_028564925.1 Lithobates sylvaticus | reverse complement strand
GAGCCCATAGGGGTTGGGGCGGGGGGAGGGTTGTCACACTGGGTAGCGGTCGGCCTTTATCACCTCCCAAAAAGCTATCTCTTGGTATAATTTCCAGTAGAGTCATAAGTCACATACAGTGCCTTGCAAAAGTATTCACCCCCCCCCCCCTTGGCATTTTTTGTGTTTTGTTGCCTCACAACCTGGAATTAACATGGATTGTTTGAGGATTTGCATCATTTAATTTACAGAACATGCCCACAACTTTGAAGATTTCCTTTATTTTATTGTGAAGCAAACAACAGATAGGACAAAATAACAAAAGTCAATGTGCATAACTATTCACTTGTGGTCGGTATCCTTCCTTGGCTATTAAGATGCCCATATCCCACTAGGGAATCTATGGGCGTGGTTATATATGCCCTTAGCGCCCCCCCCCCCAATAGGAGGAAGTCTTGGATAGATTTATATATATATAATATATATATATATATATAAAGGCTCCAGCCAGCATACTAAGCTGAGGACTGGAAGTACACCTGGGTGGACACATCCAGTTTGTCAGGGCTGGGCTCAGCCCTTCCTTCTCAGAGCTGGCAGCTCAACTCAACTCAACTCAACTATCTCTCCACATTTATTCAGCTGTTGATGATATCCTGCTCGTCATTTCTGCCTAATTAAGCCGTTCAGTCCAGAGAAGCTCTGCCTTCGCCTTGGTCAACATCACAAGAGACTATCTCCTGCGGTCCTGTTTAAAGACTTGCTAGTCTGACTTCCCTTCTGGCTCCAGATCCTGCTTGCTGTTCCACTACATTGATCCCTGACTTCTGGCTTGTCTGACTATCCGTTCCGTTTACTGAACTCTGGCTATGTTTTGACTAAGTTTGTTCTTTTTTACTTTTATTATTAAACAAGTGTGATTTAACTGTACTTCTGTCTCAGCCTGATTTCATGGTTTCTGACAATCAGTGAAGGAGAAAAATTACCTGGTTGTAAAATTTTATAACAGAAACTAAGAAAAACCTTTTTTCTTCAAAATTTTTGATCCGGTTTTTCAAAACAGGAAGTGAGGAAATCCCTCCAAATTGGGGCAATCCCTGGTTGTCACCAGAACTAGTGTCCCCATTTGGAAGATTTTCCCTCTATTCCTGTTCCAGCAACCACTTCAAATTTGGAATTTTCTTTCATGGTAAACAGGAGAAACAGAGTGGGAGAATCTCCTTACCGGGGGAAACAGACAGCAATAAAAAAAACCTGACAGGGCTCTCCACTCTATTCCAAAAAAAATGTTTGTCTTTAGTTCTACTTTATAGCGGAGTTCTGCCCAAAAGGTATCCTGTTTCCCACTTCTGTAAGTCTGGGCCGCGGCCTGCGACATCACCGCAGGGCTCCCTCCTCCTCTCCCTGTCTCCGGGCCAGTAGGAGAGAGGAGCGAGCAGTAGGGTTCCCGGCGTGAAGCCATAAGGCGACACTGCTGGGTACCCTTACCCGCAATGGCGACGGCAGCACCCCACAGCTGATGGAAACATCAGCTGCGGTGCCGACATCACTGGACTTCAGGACAGGTAAGTGTAGCTGCTGGCTTGTAAATTTTTTATTTTTTTTGGGAGGAACACCGCATTAAGGCCCCTTTCACACTGGGGCGGGAGCCGCTGCGACGGTAAAGCAGCGCTATATTTAGCGCTGCTTTACCGTCATTTAGCTGCGGTATTCGACCGCTAGCGGTGCAGTTTTAAACCCCCGCTAGCGGCCGAAAAAGGGTTAAAATCCCCCGCAAAGCACCGCCGTAGCGGCGCTTTGTGGCGGTATTGCCGCGGTGTCCCATTGAAATCAATGGGTAGGCGCGGTATAGGAGCGGTGAATACACGGCTCCTTCATCGCTCCAAAGATGCTGCTAGCAGGACTTTTTTGACCGTCCTGCTAGCGCACCGCTCCAGTGTGAAAGCCCGCCGGCTTTCACACTGGAGTGAATGGGGCCGGATTTTTTCAGGCGCTGTACAGTCGCTATTTTTAGCGCTGTACCACCTGAAAAACGCCCCAGTGTGAAAGGGGCCTAAGACATTTCCACAATAACAAATTATAACATGTCGGGGTAAAGAACTATAAAGAGATAAAAAGCTGTAAGGCTTCTATTGGACACCAGAAGTGGTGTATGAAGCACACGGATGATCTCATTGCCGGATGTTAATATTTACAGTGATACCTTCCACATCCTCCCATTCCTCATCGCTGTCCTCCGCTTCCTCCGCACTGCTGTCTTCTATTACGGTCACATCCGGGACGGAGGCTTTTCCTTCCAAACTCAGCAAGGCTCTGCACAACACAATGCAATAAAATACAGAAACTAAATATTTGGATAAAAGGGATCAGGAAATGAAATGGTGGGCCAACTCAATATTGAACCCTACAGACTAAGACTGGGATGCAATTAAAGTTCATGTGTGTGTAAAGGCATGTGTCCCAATACTTTTGACAATATAGTGTGTATTGTATCATTTTTAATTTTTTTTGTAAAAGTGGAATTCACTTTTAAAGGTATTATAAATTATATAAAGCAGGAAATTTCTGATGTTAGCACTTTTTGCCTTTTTCTATTATAAATGATAATATCTCTCCGGTAATTGCACATCTGATGACACACTCACTCGATCTCCCTCTCCGTGTCTTCAGATTTAATCGTTGTGGTTTTCTTTGTTTTTCTGGCGCCTCTCTTCGCCGTGCTCCCTCCGCCTCCATCAGCCTTCTTTGTGGTTTTACCACCTGGCGCCCGGCTTCTGCTTTTCTTCTGAGGCACCTTCCCGTCATCGGAAACGTCTCCCTTCTCATCTGTCAGATCAGAGCACAAAACAGAAGAAGACGTTCACAGGTGATAAACCTCACACAGAGCAACATATGAGACACAAGCAACTGTCTGTACTACAGACACCCAGACTACTACAAGGCTCAGCCAGGACAAAACACTGCATGGAGGACCGCACCGCTCTAGTCTTGATTTAGGATGGGTTTGATTCATAGAGGAGCTGTATATATAGATAGATAGATAGATAGATAGATAGATAGATAGATAGATAGATAGAGAGCGAGAGAGATTTTTATACATATGAGGGGATACTGGGGATGCAGAACATGTATAATTCATATAAAACAATAATATTAATGATACAGATGATGACATGTGGGTGTAGATAATAAAGATAACGGAGATGCCGATAAAATAATATTGATGGAGGAGGTGCAGACAGAATAATAATGACAATTATAACAATGGTGGGGATGCCGAAATAATAATAAAACTTGGGATTCAAAAATAATATAAATTATGAAGAAGAAGAAGATGAAAGAAAGAGAAGAAAGAGAAGAAAGAGAAGAAGAAGAAGAATGCAGCTAAAATAATAATAATGCAGAAATAATAATGATGATGATGCAGAAAAAAATACTAGAAAGGGATGCAGAAAAATATATAAATAATGTTGAGGATGCAGATAAAATAATAATAATGCACAAATAATAATAATAATAGGGATGCTGAAATAATATTAATACAGAAAAAAAATAATGAAAATGAAATAATAAAAATGTTGGTGATGCAGATAGAACAACAATGAAATAATAATAATTTTAATAAAAATGTTGGTGATGCGGATATAATACAGTGGTGTGAAAAAGTGTTTGCCCCCTTCCTCATTTCCTGTTCCTTTGCATGTTTGTCACACTTAAGTGTTTCGGAACATCAAACCAATTTAAACAATAGTCAAGGACAACACAAGTAAACACAAAATGCAATTTGTAAATGAAGGTGTTTATTATTAAAGGTGAAAAAAAATCAAAACCATCATGGCCCTGTGTGAAAAAGTGATTGCCCCCTAAACCTAATAACTGGTTGGGCCACCCTTAGCAGCAACAACTGCAACCAAGCGTTTGTGATAACGTGCAATGAGGCTTTTACAGCGTCCTGGAGGAATTTTGGCCCACTCATCTTTGCAGAATTGTCCTAATTCAGTTACATTAGAGGGTTTTCGAGCATGAACGGCCTTTTTAAGGTCATACCACAACATCTCAATAGGATTCAGGTCAGGACTTTGGCTAGGCCACTCCAAAGTCTTCATTTTGTTTTTCTTCAGCCATTCGGTGGTGGACTTGCTGGTGTGTTTAGGATCATTGTCCTGCTGCAGAACCCAAGTTCGTTTCAGCTTGAGTACACGAACAGATGGTCGGACATTCTCCTTCAGGATCTCTTGGTAGACAGCAGAATTCATAGTTCCTTTTATCACGGCAAGTCTTCCAGGTCCTGAAGCAGCAAAACAGCCCCAGACCATCACACTACCACCACCATATTTTACTGTTGGTATAATGTTCATTTTCTGAAATGCAGTGTTCCTTCTACGCCAGATATACTTGGACACACACCTTCCAAAGAGTTCCACTTTTGTCTCATCGGTCCACAGAATGTTGTCCCAAAAGTCTTGGGGATCATCAAGATGTGTTGTGGAGAAATTGAGACGAGCTTTGATGTTCTTTTTGCTCAGCAGTGGTTTTCTCCTTGGAACTCTGCCATGCAGGCCATTTTTGCCCAGTCTTTTCCTGATGGTGGAGGCATGAACGCTGACCTTAACTGAGGCAAGTGAGGCCTGCAGTTCCTTGGACGTTGTTGTGGGGTCTTTTGTGACCTCTTGGATGAGTCGTCGCTGCGCTCTTGGGTAATTTTGGGCGGCCGGCCACTCCTGGGAAGGTTCACCACTGTACCCTGTCTTCGCCATTTGTGGATAATGGCTCTCACTGTGGTTCGCTGGATTCCCAAAGCTTTGGAAATGGCTTTATAACCCTTTCCAGACTGATAGATCTCAATTACTTTCTTTCTCAATTGTTCCTGAATTTCTTTGGGTCTCGGCATGATGTGTAGCTTTTAAGGATCTTCTAGTGGACCTTACTGTGTCAAGCAGCTCCTATTTAAGTGATGCCTTGATTGTGAACAGGTGTGGCAATAATCAGGCCTGGGTGTGGCTAGAGAAATTGAACTCAGGTGTGGACAACCACAGTTATAGTATGTTTTAACAAGGGGGGCAATCACTTTTTCACACAGGGCCATGATGGTTTGGATTTTTTTTCACCTTTAATAATAAACACCTTCATTTACAAATTGCATTTTGTGTTTACTTGTGTTGTCCTTGACTATTGTTTAAATTGGTTTGATGTTCCGAAACACTTAAGTGTGACAAACATGCAAAGGAACAGGAAATGAGGAAGGGGGCAAACACTTTTTCACACCACTGTAATAGTAAGGATGTTGAAATAATAATAATAGGGATGCAGAAAAAACAACAATGCAACAATGCAGAAATAATATTCATAATAAAAGGAATGCAGATATAATAATATTAACTATGATGAAAGGGATGCTAATAATAATCATAATAAAAAAAATGCCAACATAATAATAATGCAGAAATAGTATTATTTCTGCATTATTATAATGGGGATGCAGATATATGAGACGCAGAGATTATAATATCAAAGCATTATTGGGTTGCAGAGAGTAAATAGAGCAGCCCTCAAAATTTCCACTCGCCTGCTCGCAATTGAGTGGAGAGGAGGTGCTGAGCGCAGAGTGCCCAGCTCTCCAGCTGTTTGAATGATAGGAGTGACGCTGCCGTAACTCTGATCACCACAGTGGAGGCTGCGATGGCTGCTGGAGAGAGGATTTTGCTCCCCCCTCCCTCCAGCTTCAGGACTGGCAGTTTCAGGCTCTGGCCGGTTGTTGTGTGGGCGGGATGGGGATTCAGCAATTTTCTGCGATCCCCCCCACCTGCCTGAATTGCCCGCCCACTCACCCGCCCACCTGCCTGAATCGCCCGCCCAACCTGCCCACCTGCCTGAATCGCCCGCCTACTCACCCGCCCACCTGCCTGAATCGCCCGCCTACTCACCTGCCCAACTGGCTGCTGGAGAGAGGATTTTGCTCCCCCCTCCCTCCAGCTTCAGGACTGGCAGTTTCAGGCTCTGGCCGGTTGTTGTGTGGGCGGGATGGGGATTCAGCAATTTTCTGAGATCCCGCCTACCTGCCTGAATCACCCACCCACTCACCTGCCTGAATCACCTGCCCACTCACCCACCCACCTGAATCGCCTGCCCACTCACCCGCCCACCTGCCTGAATCGCCCGCCTACTCACCCGCCCACCTGCCTGAATCGCCCACCCAACCTGCCCACCTGCCTGAACCAACACCCCCTTATGCATTTGTAGTACTTTCAGTGAAAGTTAAGACCCTCCCCCACATTGGGGGGGGGTCATGGGAGGAGTTGCCACTAACCACCAATGTGGGAGAGGGGGGAATTAATACCGACACCTGCGCTAGCGGTTATTAGCGCATCCGCTGACTTCAATGCTGGAAGTTACTATGTGTCCTCTGATACCCGCATTGGGGGTTATTATGGCGTCTGGCACCAGTGCTGGGGGTAGGTAATGTATCCACTGGCATCAATTATTGCGGGTTATTACCACATCCACTGGCACCAATGTTGGGGGTTGTTATTGCCTCCACTGGCACCAATGTTGGGGGTTATAATTACGGTCACTGACATGTATGCTGGGAGTAATTAAAGTTGTGTTTAGAGGCAAGGGCGGGGTTGGGTGGGGTAACTGGAGCGAGTAACTCTTCCAGGGGTTGTAAACCTTCGTGTTTTTTTTTCACCTTAATGCATCCTATCCATTAAGGTGAAAAAACTTCTGACACTGACCCCCCCCCCCCCCCGTTTTACTCACCTAAACCCTTCGTTCCCTCGGCCGAGACACGCTCACCTTCTCTGCCCGCGGTTCTCGGCTCTTGATTGGATAAATTGATAGCAGCGCAGCAATTGGCTCCCACTGCTGTCAATCAAATCCAATAACACTGGAGTCGGGGGGGCGAGTCAAACATTCTGTGTCTATGGACGCCAAATGCTGGACTCTGGAGCGCGTCCCCACTTAACCCCCCCCCCCCCCCCGGGGACAGCGCTTCTCCTAGGGGGGTTATCTGATGTGGGGAGGAGCCACGAGTGCCACTGGGAGGACCCCAGAAGAGGAGGATTGGGGTCCCACTGTGCAAAATGAGCTACACAGTGGAGGTATGTATGATATGTTTGTTATTTAAAAAAAATGTTAAATAAAAAAATAAAAAAAAAGGTTTACAATCCCTTTAAGGCCTGATTAGTAGCTCAGGACTTGAAATTTTGAGCCCGGATAATAGGAGTATATAATAATGATGATTGGGGTGCAGATAAAATATGAAATATTAGTGATTTTGATTGGAATAAGAAATACAATAATAATAATAATAATGATGATGATGATGCAGGTAATATAGTATATATTAATATGGAAAATGATGCACACTATATATATATATATTAGAGCTGCACCAAGAATTGTTATCGCAATTTTTTTCCCCGTTGCAATCTAGAGTAAAGTGTTTCACGATTCTGTCTATGCAGAGAATTCTCTCTGCTTTTCTGAAGTCACAGCCATCAAAAGAAAGGAAGATAAAAA
>CM053032.1:16670540-16693040 GCA_028564925.1 Lithobates sylvaticus | reverse complement strand
CTGTCAACCAATGCTAATCAGTACCACCTATTAGTGCCCACCAGTGCCACATATCAGCGCCCATAAGTGCGGCATATCAGTGGCTCCTCATCAGTGCCCACCAGTTCAGCCTATCAGCGCACATCAGTGAAGGCGAAAAATAACTTTTTTTGTAAAAAAAAAAAAAAAAAAGAGCAGTGATTAAATTCCACCAAAAGAAAGCTCTATTTGTGTGAAGAAAATGATAAATAATTTGTATGGGTTGTATGACCGCGCAATGGTCATTCAAAGTGCGACAGAGCTGAAAAATGCCCTGGGCAGGAAGTGCCCGGTAGGCAAGTGGTTGAAGGGGTTGTAAACTCTTGTGTGGAGTTTTTTTTTTCCACCTTAATGCATCCTATGAAAAGACCCCCCCCCCCCCCCCGCTGTTTACTTACCTGACCCCCCCCCCCCGCTGGCGTCCTCGTCCAGGGGGGGGGGGAGTTGGCGCCTCTTGTGTACCGGGAGGGGGCGGAGTTGGCGCCTCTTGTGTACCGGGAGGGGGGGGGGGGAGTTGGCGCCTCTTGTGTACCGGGAGGGGGGGGGAGTTGGCGCCTCTTGTGTACCGGGAGGGGGGGGGGAGTTGGCGCCTCTTGTGTACCGGGAGGGGGGGGAGTTGGCGCCTCTTGTGTACCGGGAGGGGGGGGAGTTGGCGCCTCTTGTGTACCGGGAGGGGGGGGGGAGTTGGCGCCTCTTGTGTACCGGGAGGGGGGGGAGTTGGCGCCTCTTGTGTACCGGGAGGGGGGGGGAGTTGGCGCCTCTTGTGTACCGGGAGGGGGGGGGGAGTTGGCGCCTCTTGTGTACCGGGAGGGGGGGGAGTTGGCGCCTCTTGTGTACCGGGAGGGGGGGGAGTTGGCGCCTCTTGTGTACCGGGAGGGGGGGGGGAGTTGGCGCCTCTTGTGTACCGGGAGGGGGGGGAGTTGGCGCCTCTTGTGTACCGGGAGGGGGGGGGAGTTGGCGCCTCTTGTGTACCGGGAGGGGGGGGAGTTGGCGCCTCTTGTGTACCGGGAGGGGGGGGAGTTGGCGCCTCTTGTGTACCGGGAGGGGGGGGGGAGTTGGCGCCTCTTGTGTACCGGGAGGGGGGGGAGTTGGCGCCTCTTGTGTACCGGGAGGGGGGGGAGTTGGCGCCTCTTGTGTACCGGGAGGGGGAGGGGTTGGCGCCTCTTGTGTACCGGGAGGGGGAGGGGTTGGCGCCTCTTGTGTACCGGGAGGGGGAGGGGTTGGCGCCTCTTGTGTACCGGGAGGGGGAGGGGTTGGCGCCTCCTGTGTACAGGGTGGCGGCTGGATCCATAGGACAGTCGTGGAGCTGTCATGCTGTTCTCCTGGCTTTATTGCTTTGAGCCTCTGAACTGCAATAAGTATACAGTTGGTGCTGCCAGAACTCCTCGCCTACATACTTGATTTCCTGTTAAGATTAAACCAAGTAAATGTTCTGCCTTTTAACACAGCTGCTGTATTTGCTGGATAGAGTTGACGGCTCAATGATTTGGTTGCGTCTTAAATCTATTAACTCATAACTTCTGTCTGACCTGCAGCCGACCACAAACACAGTGGAGGAGCCTCTGGACTTGATCCGGCTGAGCTTGGATGAACGGATCTATGTGAAGATGAGGAACGACAGAGAACTCCGGGGGAGGTTACATGTGAGTGTCTCCCTATTATCTCTATGATGTATAATTACAGCCCCCCGGGATCTACATTAATCACTCCCTGTCTGAACAGGCTTATGATCAGCACTTGAATATGATCCTGGGGGATGTGGAGGAGACAGTGACCACCATCGAAATTGATGAGGAAACCTATGAGGAGATTTATAAGGTGAGTACAAAGTCACACGACTGCTGTGTTTGTAAAATGTTCTCACTGGATGAAGTTCTATAGTCACAGCACACACCTTTTTCATTTTATACTATCAGCATTGTAATAACAATACAAACCATTGTTGTATTTTAATAATCCATTATAAGCTTTCTTGAGAAATCTCCTCTTGTGTTGTGAGCTCTGCCTGTCTGTTGGCAGTCCCTTTCCACAACTTCCGGGATTCCCAGCATGCTTTGCAGCTTCTCCTCCATTTCTAAGGACTACATATCCCATGGTACCTTGCTGCCTGCAAGCAGATTCCTGTATTGACTCCTCCTCAGCACCTCTGTAGTTCAGAAGGCAGGCTTTGTGAAATGTGTGACACAGCAGTGCCTACTCACAGGTCACAGAAGTCAAAGAAATAAATGTGTGGGTCTACACAAAGTAAGTTTACAAACTTAAAGTGGAAGTAAACCCATCGATTTAACAGTTTAAAAAAAAAAAAAGGCATGCCAGGAATGCTAACTGCACATTGGCTGTGCTCTCAACCAAACAGTCAAACCATCCAATGGCTGGTGTCATAACGGATCACATGTGCAGCACTGTGGCAGTTTAAGATTAAACAGAGGCAAAGATGGCAGCTTCCTTGGCTGAAAACGATAGGGGGGTTTACTTCCACTTTAAAGATCATACAGATTAATAGGAATAGGTGAGAAGTAATTGAAATGTATCCACTTAAACCTCACCCATCCATGGGTTGAAGTGGTTATACTGGCATGATCCCTGCACCTACAATCATCATCCCAGTTTTTTAATTTTCAGACGGCAATGGGCTTTTATGTAGAAGTGATCCAAGTGGCTTTACAGCCACTCGAACACTTCTGCAGAGTGTGGAAGGCTTGTAAGGCATCTGATCAAGACAATATCGGATACTTTCAGGGCAAAGGAGAGATCTGCTGTGTAGAAGACCCCAGATCTCTCCATAAAGAAGACTTGTCATGCTTATTGTTATCACAAGGGATGTTGTTCATTTATTGTGATATCAATAAAATTGATCTAGAAGAAAAATTAAAGGGACAGTGTGAAAAAAAAACGTATTTATCGGCGTATAACACGTACTTTCCCCCCTGAACACGTAGGGTAAATCGTGCCTGCGTGTTATACGCCGATTTTATTTATTTTTTTACCAATGGGGGGGGGGGGGGGGTACTGCCAATGCCGGTACCTGTAAACGGAAGCCGCTCATTATGGCTGCTCTCCTCCTCCTCCTCGATTGTAGATTTTGATTGGAGGAGGCTCAATTGAGATATCTCGTGTACCCGGTCATGTGACCCGTGTACCCGGTCATGTGAGTCTTCTCTGCTCATTGATGGTCATATGACTATTCTCCTCCACCTCCTCCTCGATTGTAGCCTTTGATTGATTGGAGGAGAGCGGGCATGTGACCCTCAATGAAACAGCAGAGGAGAGTCACATGACCGGGTCCATGAGAGAGCGGCTTTAATTGAGCCACACAGAAGCCCCCATCTACAATGACCGTGACACAGGAGGAGCTTTTCAACCCCTAAAGGTATGCTGGCAGCGCTGTCCCAGGGGGTCCGTGTGCTGTGGAAAGTTTATTTATTATTTTTTTTTTTTTTCCCCCTCTTAAAATCAGGGTCCGTGTTATACGGTAAATAAAAAGTTTATAATCAAAAAAAATGATATGTAAATGGTGATCGCACCACACATAAGGAACGTACGGAATCCGAGCAGGAGCAATAATACTAGCCCCCCACCTCCTGGGTAGCTTTAAACTTGTAATCGGCACACCCCCGTGATCCGCGGAGCGCTCTGCGGCCTCGGCCTTAGGAAAGGCCGCGGCTTCGGCCTAGATCCGTAGCGGTGGGCATCTTGGTACACCCGGCCACTGTTTACAATGTGATCGCTCCGTCAAATGACGGAGCGATCACTTGTAAACAAACTCTGCATTGCCCAGCCAATACCCTGCATTGCCCAGCCAATACCCTGCATTGCCCAGCCAATACCCTGCATTGCCCAGCCAATACCCTGCGATACTCTGCATTACCCAGCCAATACTCTGCGATACCCTGCCAATATTACAGTGGGGGAGATGACGTGGATATTACAGTGGGGACTATATGGTGGCGGAATTTTCACAGGTTTTTGCAAATTCAATTATTATTTGCTGATCCGATCCGTGACTGTTCCGAGGATCGATCCGATCCGTGAGTTTTTTTTGATCCGTTGCACCCCTAGTATCTATTTACTTAACTAATCATCATTTTATAATTGACCAAAAATGTGGGTATTATGTTGGTCGTGTGCACTAAAATTCATTAAAGTTTATTTTTGTTTTTTAATGTTTTTTTTTTTTTTTATAATATAAATAAAAAAATATATATATATATATATATATATATATATATATATATATATATATATATATATATATATATATATATATATATATATATATATATATAAATATATATATATATATATATATATATATATATATTTATTCTATTCCCCCCCCCCCCCCTTCCTAAAAATTAGTATTTAAAATGTCTGCAAAAAATTTTGCAACAATCGCCATTTCGTTCTCTACTAAAAAGTATGTATGTTTTGGGGGTTCTACTGTATTTTTTTTTTTTTTTCTAGAACATTTACGATTTTTTTTTTTTTTTACTCATTAATTTTTATTTTTATTTTGATTTGTAAGACATTTACAAGCAAACATTAAAACACGCATGATCCATAAGGAAATAGTGGTAAATAATTGATAATAGTGATACAAGTTTAATACAAAAAAATCACTTCGTGTTGCCTAGTCAAATCCTCCCCTCCCTTATCCCTCCCATGATCCCCCCCCCCCCCCCCCCTGTACACACACTACTGGTTCCCAGATTCGAAAAGTCGGCAGGATGGGCGCGCGGGCCGAGGGAAGGAGGGGGCCCCCGGACCCGCTCCATGGTCAGGATAGCCATGGTGACTTTTAAGGAATTTATGGGTGCGGGGGCGACGGGGGGGAAGATCTATCCACCCCGTCGCCACCCACCCTCGGCATGCAACCCAGCTCGCGCAGCCAGGGGCTCCATATACGGGCAAATTTCTTAAGGTTATTCTGCCGAATAAACATTGCCCTCTCGCACCATATCATAGAGTTAATCGCCTCAGTCCAGTTCGCCGAGGAAGGAGGCGTCCTGGCTTGCCAGTTCAGCGCTATTAGGCGCCTTGCCTGGTACAGGCATCTCAGCAATGCAACTTTGATAGGGGATGATGCATTGCCATCCTCAAAGATTCCCAGAAGGCAGGTCCTAGCCTCTGGTTCCAGGGTGGTCCCAAAGATTCTATTCAAGCTGTCCACTACTTCTACCCAGTACCTGAATAGCTTTGGGCACTTCCATACCATATGAAGAAGATCGCCTGGGGCCTTGCATCTTGGGCATTCGTCTCTGGGCTTTCTACCAAATTTAAACAGTTTTTGGGGGTATAATAGGCTCGGTAAATTAGGAACAGGTGGGAAACCCTTTGCGAGGGGGATGTTGATACCAGGCCACCCTGTTTGAGGACCCGATCCCATTGTTCCGAGGTGATTGGTCCTAAGTCTTTTTCCCATCCCTTTCTACTACTATCAGGTCCCTTAGTACTCATAGCTCTGTTTCCCAGGGTATCATATATCCTGGAAATCAGGCCCCTCATTAATCTCGGTTTCGTTATTTCCTGAAATAGGGGGGTCTTGACCCAATTAATAGTCGAGGATCTAAATTGGGCCTGGATACCGTGTCTGACCTGCAGGTATTTGTAAAAAGACCTATTTGGGATATTGAATTGTCGTCTCAGGTCCTCGAATGATTTCAAGTGGTTTCCCTCGTATAGCTGGATTAGCCGGCTAATACCCTGCCTTTCCCACTCTGGGGGTCTCTCTATGCCCTTTATTTCCCCTAGATTCTTGTTATACCATAACGGGGTATACTCGTTCCACCCATTGTATCCCATTATTGATTTTACTGCCTTCCATACTCTGGTCATCAAGTCACTCGTCGGACACCTATGAGTGAACGAGTCTGCCTCCAATGCCTCAATTAATGAATTGTGGGGAGCGCCCAGTATCGCCATTCTATTGCCACCACTCCCACTTGCCAGGAGCCCGCCATTTGCCATTTGCTGGAGTTGAGCCGACAAAAAGTATAGCCGCGGGTGCGGAGTCGCCATCCCCCCCCTCCCAACAGGGAGCTGCAATGTTTGTAGACCAATCCGGGCTTGACCCTTTTTCCAGATTAAGTCCCTAAACAGGGATTCAATCTTCTTAAACCATTTCTGGCTAATCCAGACTGGAGAGTTATGGAGAATATAAAGAACTTGCGGAAGCCAGATCATCTTAATTGAATTGCAACGCCCTGCTATAGATAGGGGGAGGCGACTCCATATCTCCACCTTTTGTTTTAGTTTAATCAATAGCGGGGCTAGATTGTCACTGATATACTGGTTTGTGTCGCTAGAAATCCACACCCCCAAGTATTTAAGCTTGGTCACCACGTCAAGGGCAGGGGTTATAATGGGAGTCTGTTCGCCGCACCGAGCCAACGGTAGCAGGGCTGACTTGCTCCAATTGATGGCTAAGCCGGAGTGTTGCCGAAATTCCTCCATCATGCGCATCACTACCTCGAGTGAAATGTTGATATCGCCGATAAAAAATAAAACGTCGTCGGCAAATAATGCGATTCTTTCCTCCCCGGACTGGCGCCGGAATCCCTGGAGATCCGGACGCATTCTTGTCAGGATCGCCAGGGGTTCCATTGCCAGTACAAAAAGGAGGGGAGACAGGGGGCATCCCTGCCTCGTCCCCCTTTCCAACTGAAACACCTCGGAGTAGTCCCCGCCCACTCTAACTTTAGCTCTAGGCTCGTTGTATAGGAGTTTAATCCATTTAATGAAGGTAGGCCCAAAACCAAATCGCTCCAGGACCAGCCATAAATAGTCCCATTCCAGGCTGTCAAATGCTTTAACAGCATCCAAGGCCAGAATGGCCTTAGGACTTGTATTGTCCGTTGGAGTTTGCATATTAAGGAAGACTCTTCTAATATTGGTGCTAGTTGACCTGCCTGGAATGAAACCTGACTGGTCCGGGTGGATTAGCTTGTGTATACATTTGTTTAGTCGAATCGCCAAAACCTTCGCCAAAATCTTAATATCGGAGCATAGCAGCGAAATTGGGCGATACGAGGTAACTTCCTGCTGGTCCTTCCCCTCTTTAAGTATCAGAATAATATTGGCCTCGAGCATCGAGGAGGGCAATCTGCCCCCATCCAACGCCCGTCTCAAAGTTTCCAACAATTCAGGCAACAATACCTCGCCATACCGTTTGTATAGCTCTATTGGCAGCCCGTCGGGGCCCGGGGATTTTTGATTGGGCATTGCTGCCACTGCAAATCTCAATTCCTCTATAGTTACTGGCGCCTCCAATTCCGTTTTGTCATTGTCTGATAGGTTTGGGAATGTTATCTGCTGCAGAAACTCAGATACTGCTGTCTCGCTCCCTTTCCTAGAGGATTTATAGAGGGTTTTGTAGTAGTTGCCAATAAGATTCGTTATCTCCAGTGGGTCGGTAACCAAATCCCCGTTTGCCCCCCTGATTGCTGGAATTGTTGAGGGGGAACTATTAGTCTTGACCAGGAGAGAGAGGGTGTGGCCTACCCTCTCGCCCTCGCCAAAATAATATTGCCGCTGGAAAATTCGCCTATTCTCCATTTTCTTAGTGAGTAGCATTTTATAGGTTTGTTGTTTGTTAAGCCATTCCCCCATGCTAATTGGGGTCGGGTTTTCTACATAGCGACGTTCTGCTAAAGTTACCTCGCTACTAGCTTCCCTTTCTTGCTCTCTCGAGCGCCGCTTAATTGCTGCCATCTTCTGGATTAACAGTCCTCTTGTATAGGCTTTTAAGGAGTCCCAGATCACCCCGGGCGACGCTGAGCCCGCGTTTATTTGTAAAAACTCCCTTATGCTAATGGTCAACTCGCAGGGATTGCCAATCAGTTCAAGCCAGCAGGGGTTAATCGTCCATTCCCTATGGCTGGCTCTACCCCCGGTACTTATGTTGAGCGTCAGCGGGGAGTGATCTGAGACCCCTCTCAGGCCGTACTCTACATCTCTCACCAACAAATTCGCCTCGCCATTCCCTAGGGCCATATCAATTCTAGAGAGGGTACGGTAAGAATCTGAAAAACAGGAGTACTGCCTATCGCATGGGTGCCGCGTACGCCATATATCGCTTAGCCCTATTTCCCTCAAAAACCGTGACAGGCGATTCCCCTCTCCCGCCCTGGGTCTGGTGGGTGCAGGGAATCTGTCTAGTCCCGTATCCAACACCTCATTGTAATCCCCTAGGGCTATCATTGGAATGCCTGGTTTATCCAAAGCAAACTCAAGTAGTTTATACAGAACCTCAAGCTTAAAAGGGGGAGGTATATAGATATTTGCTATAATATAGGGCTGACTACCAATCAGACAGGACAGGAATATATAGCGCCCCTGTTCGTCAATGGAGATTGCATTACAAGAGAAGGGAACTCCTCTCCCTACCAAGATGCTCACTCCCCTTGAGTAAGAGGAGTGAAATGAGTGGTATTGGGCCGAGAACTTGCGACTGGATAGCTGAGAAACTGTATCGGGAGTAAGATGCGTTTCCTGAAGCAGCAGTATTCCGGGTCCCTTCCCGTCCAATGCCGACAGGACTAACGCACGTTTATTTAAGCTACCCAGACCCCGGGTGTTCCACGAGACCAGGTTTACCCTGTCACCCTCCGTGATAGATTTAATCGCAGGACGCAGGGGGGGGGGGGAGCAGGGAGGGGAGGGGGGGGGGCCAACAACAAACCGGCGAGCCCACCCATCCCCTCCCCCCACCCCCCCCCAGCTCCCACCACCCCACCCCCGCCCACGCACCAACCCCCACCGACCTCGTAGGCACCAGCAGTGTGTGTTACCCCAGTCCTCCCTAACCCTACCCACCCCCCCTCCCAATCCCCCACCCCCCCCTCCCCCCCACCCCCCATGCCCAACTGGGCCACCCCCACGAGGCTTATGTGCGACCCAACCATACACCTCCCGCCCAGCAGCACAGATGTCCCGTCCCAACCGTGATACTGTATTAAGTGAACAGTCCTAATCCAACCCTTTCCTCATCCCCCTATCTTATCCACCCTCTCCCTCTCCATGACGTTCCTTTTTTTTCTTTTCCCCCCCCCTCACGCCCCCCCTCCATTCCTCCAAGTAAAGGTGGGGTAATAAAGGTAGGGGGGGGGGGGGGATTTGGAGAAGCAAAAGTAAGAAGAATAAGAAAATGAGAAGGTAAAATGATAAAACAATATGAGTTTCAGCAGCATCTATAAAATTTAAGATCTCTCCTTTGCCCAAGTCCCCATGAACCTTCCCCTTCCATCCTTGCTCCACCTCCCCATCCTTCCCTTTCACTTTCCCGCCTCCCCGCATCCCCCCCCCACCCCCCCCTCTCTTCCTCTCCTTCCTCCCCCTTCCTTCCCTTTCCTCCCTCCTTGCCCTCTCCTTATCCCTCCCCCCCCTCTCCCCCCCCCCACCCCAAATAAAACTAAAAAAACAAAAAACATGGGTATCAACTTTGAAATAATAATGTGCGTACAGAGTAACCTACCCCCCCAAAAACAGGGTGGAGAAAAAGAAATGGGGGGGGGAAAGACATAGAAGCCCCCCCCCCAACCCCCGTGACCCCACCCCATTGTGCCATTGGACACGACGTTAACCAAATAAGTTAGACGAAGAGGAGACCATCCCTCCCGCTTTCCGCGAATCCCCATCCCAGCCACTCGATCCTAGTCCACTGTCAGTTGAGGAAAAGAGAGAAAAAAAAAAAAGGAAACAAAAGAAATGAACAACCCCCCCGCCCACCCAGCCAGGCCGTTGTTTGCTGTGCGTATAACCCATCGGTGAGACAGGGATGAGTATGGGCTTCTATAGAAAGCCCCCCACCTCCTACCCCCCGGTCCCCTAAATCAAATGTCAGTGCAACGGTGCCAAAAAAAAAAAAAAAAAAAAAACAAAAAACATTATTAATATGATAATGATAATGATTAGTTTGTTGTAGAGGGTATCCCCTCAACCTCCCTCCCCCCACCCCCCCCCCGACCCGATAACCCTTAATGTGATGGACCTATGTCAAAAAATAAAAAACCATAGAAACCAACATATAACACCCCCCCAAGAGAATAAACAACCTAGGCCCCCCATTCCCCCCCCCCCCCATAGTAAAATCTCTTCTTGGCACTCTCAAAGATCTTCTCTGTGTTCCTCCCTATCTCTCCCCCTTCAACGCCCCGTTAGTGATGTTAAAACATGCGCCCCCCCCCCCCTCCCCCCCCCAGTCACCCCGGCGGCGTTGGCAACAGGTGTATGCGATTTTATGCTCAGCGGTAGCGCTCTTAACAGGAGAATTCTGGTCTGAGATGCAGAGTCCTGGAAAAATTCGGTATGAAGAAACCCTATCTCCACCCCCCTCCTTGACCCCCCCCCCCCCCCCCCCCCCCCCCCCCATGAACCTAGCCCGACCCCCCCCCCCCTCCTTCGGTCCATTGTAGTTTACAAATGCGCCACTCTAACTTTAAGCTCTAGGCTCGTTGTATAGGAGTTTAATCCAGATTTAATGAATATATCTCCTCCAAAACCAAATCGCTCCAGGACCAGCCATAAATAGTCCCATTCCAGGCTGTCAAATGCTTTAACAGCATCCAAGGCCAGAATGGCCTTAGGACTTGTATTGTCCGTTGGAGTTTGCATATTAAGGAAGACTCTTCTAATATTGGTGCTAGTTGACCTGCCTTGAATGAAACCTGACTGGTCCGGGTGGATTAGCTTGTGTATACATTTGTTTAGTCGAATCGCCAAAACCTTCGCCAAAATCTTAATATCGGAGCATAGCAGCGAAATTGGGCGATACGAGGTAACTTCCTGCTGGTCCTTCCCCTCTTTAAGTATCAGAATAATATTGGCCTCGAGCATCGAGGAGGGCAATCTGCCCCCATCCAACGCCCGTCTCAAAGTTTCCAACAATTCAGGCAACAATACCTCGCCATACCGTTTGTAGAGCTCTATTGGCAGCCCGTCGGGGCCCGGGGATTTTTGATTGGGCATTGCTGCCACTGCAAATCTCAAGTCCTCTATAGTTACTGGCGCCTCCAATTCCGTTTTGTCATTGTCTGATAGGTTTGGGAATGTTATCTGCTGCAGAAACTCAGATACTGCTGTCTCGCTCCCTTTCCTAGAGGATTTATAGAGGGTTTTGTAGTAGTTGCCAATAAGATTCGTTATCTCCAGTGGGTCGGTAACCAAATCCCCGTTTGCCCCCCTGATTGCTGGAATTGTTGAGGGGGAACTATTAGTCTTGACCAGGAGAGAGAGGGTGTGGCCTACCCTCTCGCCCTCGCCAAAATAATATTGCCGCTGGAAAATTCGCCTATTCTCCATTTTCTTAGTGAGTAGCATTTTATAGGTTTGTTGTTTGTTAAGCCATTCCCCCATGCTAATTGGGGTCGGGTTTTCTACATAGCGACGTTCTGCTAAAGTTACCTCGCTACTAGCTTCCCTTTCTTGCTCTCTCGAGCGCCGCTTAATTGCTGCCATCTTCTGGATTAACAGTCCTCTTGTATAGGCTTTTAAGGAGTCCCAGATCACCCCGGGCGACGCTGAGCCCGCGTTTATTTGTAAAAACTCCCTTATGCTAATGGTCAACTCGCAGGGATTGCCAATCAGTTCAAGCCAGCAGGGGTTAATCGTCCATTCCCTATGGCTGGCTCTACCCCCGGTACTTATGTTGAGCGTCAGCGGGGAGTGATCTGAGACCCCTCTCAGGCCGTACTCTACATCTCTCACCAACAAATTCGCCTCGCCATTCCCTAGGGCCATATCAATTCTAGAGAGGGTACGGTAAGAATCTGAAAAACAGGAGTACTGCCTATCGCATGGGTGCCGCGTACGCCATATATCGCTTAGCCCTATTTCCCTCAAAAAACCGTGACAGGCGATTCCCCTCTCCCGCCCTGGGTCTGGTGGGTGCAGGGAATCTGTCTAGTCCCGAATCCAACACCTCATTGTAATCCCCTAGGGCTATCATTGGAATGCCTGTTTTATCCAAAGCAAACTCAAGTAGTTTATACAGAACCTCAAGCTTAAAAGGGGGAGGTATATAGATATTTGCTATAATATAGGGCTGACTACCAATCAGACAGGACAGGAATATATAGCGCCCCTGTTCGTCAATGGAGATTGCATTACAAGAGAAGGGTACTCCTCTCCCTACCAAGATGCTCACTCCCCTTGAGTAAGAGGAGTGAAATGAGTGGTATTGGGCCGAGAACTTGCGACTGGATAGCTGAGAAACTGTATCGGGAGTAAGATGCGTTTCCTGAAGCAGCAGTATTCCGGGTCCCTTCCCGTCCAATGCCGACAGGACTAACGCACGTTTATTTAAGCTACCCAGACCCCGGGTGTTCCACGAGACCAGGTTTACCCTGTCACCCTCCGTGATAGATTTAATCGCAGGACGCAGGGGGGGGGGGTCGCAGGGAGGGGAGGGGGGGGCCAACAACAAACCGGCGAGCCCACCCATCCCCTCCCCACCCCCCCCCCACCCCCCCCACAGCTCCCCCACCACCCCCGCCCACGCACCAACCCCCACCGACCTCGTAGGCACCAGCAGTGTGTGTTACCCCAGTCCTCCCTAACCCTACCCACCCCCCCTCCCAATCCCCCACCCCCTCTCCCCCCACCCCCCATGCCCAACTGGGCCACCCCCACGAGGCTTATGTGCGACCCAACCATACACCTCCCGCCCAGCAGCACAGATGTCCCGTCCCAACCGTGATACTGTATTAAGTGAACAGTCCTAATCCAACCCTTTCCCAGTGGTATCAACTTTGAAATAATAATGTGCGGACAGAGTAACCTACCCCCCCAAACAGGGTGGAGAAAAGAAAGGGGGGGGGAAGACATAGAGCCCCCCCCCCCCAGTAACCACCGTGATCCCACCCCATTGTGCAATTGACAACGTGTTAACCATTAAGGTAGACGAGGAGGAGAGATAGAGGCCTCCGCTTCCGCGGAAGCCCCATCCCTGCCACTCGATCCTAGTCCAATGTCAGTGAGGGAAAAGAGAGAAAAAAAAAAAAGGAAAAAAAAGAAAGGAAAAAAACCCCCGCCCTCCCAGGCAGGCGTTGTAGTGGCTGTGTATAAACCATCGGGTGGACGAGGGGAGGAGTGGGGGCGTCTATAGAAGCCCCCACCTCTAACCCCCGGTCCTAATCAAATGTCAGTGCAACGGTGCAAAAAAAAAAAAAAAAAAAAAAACACATTATTAATATGATAATGATAATGATAGTGTTGTGAGAGGTATTCCCCTCAACCTCCCTCCCCCCCACCCCCCCCCCCGACCCGATACCCTTAATGTGATGGACTATGTCAAAAAATAAAAAAACATAGAAACAACATATAACAAGAGAATAAACAACCTAGGCCCTCCATCGGCCCCCCCCCCCATAGTAAATGTCTCTGGCACTCTCAAAGATCTTCTCTGTGTTCCTCCAACCATCTCTCGACTTCAACGGGTGTTTTAAAATACAAAGTCGAGCCCATAGCAGTCACCCGCAGGCGGGCGGGGTACAACAGGGCGTATGCGATTTTATGTCGCTGAAGCGTGCGCTTAACTGGGATGAATTCTGTTCTGAGTTTCTGGAGGTCCGGGGAAAAATCCGGGTAGAAGGAAACCCTAGCCTCCTTGAAAAAAATGTCCCCCAGTTCTCTAGCCTTGCGAAGTAAAATCGCACGGTCATTGTAGTTTACAAATTTCAGTAATAGTGGGCGAGCCCGCTCGTCATTTTGTCGGGGTCTGGTAGGAACTCGATGGGCTCTCTCGATCGCAAATAGCGGCGTAAAAGAGGAATCCCCAAATATTTCCTTGAGCCAAGTTTCCAGAAAGACTACGGGATTGGGGCCCTCACTCCTCTCAGGTAAGCCTATTAGGCGCACGTTGCTTCTGCGGCTTCTATTTTCTAAATCGTCGAGCTTAGCGGCCTGTTTGGCCATTTGCTTCTGTAGGCCTATGATTTTTTCCTGTAATGGGGAGAGTTCATCGTCGATCGTACTTAACCTCGCTTCAAGCGCCGTAGTCCTTTCCACTGTGCTACTCAGTAACTGGCTCATTGCAGTTAGCTCAGTTTTTATGCCACTCAATTGGCTATCCAAGCCAGATATAGAGTCCTTGCAAGCGTTAACAGCATCAAATATGGCCCTAAGTGTGGGTTCCTCCTGACCCCCTATAATAGAGCACGCCAGTGAACTTGCTGCTGCCTGTACCGCCTTACCCTCCCCAGGGTCTTTATTGTTCGTGGCTCCTCTGGCAGGTAAAGTGGTGGTGTTCAATGATAATTGGCTGGAATTTCTTCTATCAGATGCCACCCCCTGGGTCTTTGCGTGTGTCACTGGTAGTTGGTGCCCCCCCTTGCTTGGTGATTGAGCGGGAGCATGGGCATGGGCAAAGCGCTCAAGTTTTGCTGCGGCAGCAGCAGCGGACACCTGGTTTGCTTTCTCCTTGGCAGAGCGCGTTTTTTGGCCCCCTTCCAAGTGCGCCGTCTCGTCAGCAGCACGTTTGCTCAGCATGGTAAAATTTTCACCTCCTAGTGGTGATTCAAATTAATCAATAATTTTTGAAAGCCTTGTGGTCTTGCAGCACAGACCCAGTACTATTTTAGGTGGATGTCAATAAGAGGTCGGTGAGCACCAAAAAAAAAAAAAAAAAAAAAAAAAAAACACCAAAAAAAACACCAAAAAAAAAAAAAAAAAAAAAAAGGATGGAGGAAAAAAAAAAAAAAAGCACAGCTTAGCAGTCCAGCACCACTGGGGGGCCCTTCCTCGGTACCTTCTCCCAGCAAGGCAACTATGTAATAATATAGACAGTAGTGGTCACTCTTAGGGGACTCCAAGCTCTCAAATGTACCCCAAATTCTCGTCTTGCCTCTAACGGGCAGCTCACAGTCAATTCACTCAGACCAGGGGGGCGATTTTAAACATTTAGCATATTGCCCCCTTTCTCAGGCTCACCCCGTTACCTCAATCCCATGTACCGTCCATAGCCCAATGCTCAGGCGATATGGAGAGCAAGCTATCCTGGGGGAGCACTGCAAGGGCACTGTCAGATCAAGTCTTTTACTCACGGCTCCACACACAGGCCCATGGAGGAATCCAACGCTCAGGAGGGGTAGGAAAGGCGGAGCACGTCAGCTCGATCCACTGCAGGTCCCGCACGGTCTCTCAGCATCCACGCAGGTACGCGGGATTCCGGCAGTCAGCGGGGGGGATCGGAGAGGGTCAGAGAGGATTAGAGAGGCTGTCCGCTATGGGTCCCACCACAGCGCCCGCCTGGCAAGCATCAGCGGGAGAAGGGGGAAAGGAGGAGACAGGCGGCGTTGCGAGCAGAGCGAGCGCTCGGGTCAAGCACAGGGGTACTCAGCGTGCCAGCAGCAGCAATTCATCCGGCGGGACGCTCAGCGTGGTGAGGTTCTCTCTCAGGCAGCATCCAGCAAGCTGGGAGGGCGGTTAGAGGAGCAGAGGTGGGACGGAACACCTGAGCTGCATGCTCACTCACTCACTCACTCACAGCTACGCCCATCCCCCCCCACATTTACGATTTTTACATGCATATGAGAAGTGTCTGAAATGGGCCTGGAGGTATACCGGTTAACGGGGAAATGAATATATGATTTTATGTTTTCACCATAGATATGCTTGAATGAATCCATGACGTTCCTTTTTTTTCTTTTCTCTCTTCTAGTCTACGAAGAGGAACATCCCGATGCTTTTTGTCCGCGGTGATGGCGTTGTGCTCGTAGCGCCTCCATTAAGAGTTGGATGATGAGTTTCAGCAAAGAGTCTCTAACAAGCCAGAGTCCCATGAACCTCCACCGTCTCTTCTCATCCAATCCCCCGACACACAGGGATATTTTTCTTGCTCCTAGCAGGAGAGCATAATGCAGAGTCTAATTCAATATATCTCCTTCTGATGGGAAACTACAAGTCCCAGCATGCCTTCCCATCTAGGGAAGAGCAGAAACAGCCTTGTTTCTTATCAGCAGGAGAGCTGCATATTGCCTTATGGGTGCTGTAGCTCTGCATTGCAGAGTGGCAATTCTAGTCTTTTAGGCTTGATTCACACCTATGGCATTTTTAGTGCATTTTGCATATTTGCACTACAGTCCATTTAACATGGTTTCCTATGGAACACATTCTGTAGTGCAAATCCTGCAAAAAGCACTAAAAATGCCATAGGTGTGAATTGGGCCTTAATCTAAATGCAGCGAAATTGTGTTTCCTTTTGGCAGATGCCACAGTTTTTATTTTGTAATGAATTTGATGGTGTGAAAGTCGGCCCAAAAATTACTTTTTTTATATTTGATGGAAGCAGCCGAAGGCTTGTACAGGTTTTACTGTATCTGTTTGGTTTAGAATGGAACTTTCAAATCGTTGATGCTTCTTTTGGCGTGGACATGTCGTCGTATGTCAATTAAACTTTTATTTTTAGAGCTGACTAAAATCATTTGTGTTCTTTGTGGTGTGTGTTTTTTTTTTTTTTTTTTAATATTTTATCATTTTAAAAACATTGCCATATGAGCCCAGACCCCAGCACAACTTGTATGCGACATCTTTTAACAGAAGTCAATGCAAGTCGGACCAAACGTAGTGCAGGAACCTTTTTTCTAAGTAGTCGCACCATTGAGAACGAGTCAGTTGCACTGAATGGCATTGTTGTATCAGTGTGAGCCGTGCCCGACTCGTACAGGCCTGTAAATTGTTTTATATTTTTTTTTTTTTTTTTTTTTTTTTTTTTTTTTTTTTTTTTTTAGAATTTCACAAAATGTCACTAAGCCCCCGTACACACGGTCGGAAATTCCAACCACAAAATCCGTCGGATTTTTTTCCAACGGATTTTGTCCGACACTGGTGTTGCATACACACGGTCGGACAAAGTTGTCGGAAAATCCGACGGAACTACGTAGAGGCTAGTAGCCAATAGCTTTGGTCTTGACGTTGCCTTGCGTCGCTTTGCCTTTTGGCCACTAGGGGACGGGCGCCCGCGGCTCGCCGCTGGAGCCGATGCTAGTGCCCGGCGGGCACGATGACCACTGGGCACCCGCGATCGCCTGTGACAGAGCGAGAACCACAGATCCCGGTTCTCTCAGGGGAGAAGAGACAGATCATGTGTTCAAACTGATTATGAACACTGATCTGTCATCTCTCCTAGTCAGTCCTATCCCCCTACAGTTAGAACACAACCCCTTGATGGCCCCCTAGTGTTAACCCCTTCACTGCCAGTGTCATTTATACAGTAATTAATGCATTTTTATAGCACTGATCGCTGTATAATTGTCACTGTTCCCCAAAATGTCTCAAAAGTGTTCGATGTGTCTTCCGCAATATCGCACATACACATACCTCTCCCCGTTCTTCCGCTCTGTGACCCGATCGCGGGACCCCGGCGGCGATCGGGTCCCGCGGCCACGGAGCTCAGGACGGGGTCGCGCGCGACCCACGGCTGGGCACTTATAGAGCAACGTACCTGTACGTTGATGTGCCATTCTGCCAACGTAAATGTGCAGGAGGTGGTCCTTAAGCGGTTAAAGGAAAAACCTCAGCATGTTCTACTTTTTTCCGCTACTCCTGACCAGCCCAGGTGATGACAATGGTGTGGCGGAGACATGTAGGCTGAGGCCGCTCCGTATCGTTTTACCTGGGCTGGTCGGGAGTAGCGGCAATCTTTTCCTCATAATTATTACTATGACTCTGGATTGGTATCAGGACAAGCCTGCGCCCCATGTTCTGGGACACAGGGATTTACTTTCACTTTAAGCGGCAGTATAACAGGATCGCTATGTTCTCCTTTTATGGACTGCACTGGTGTAAACTAGTAGACATGCGCAGCAATTCATTTCATTCCGAATTAGTTTATTAACGAATTTCGACAAATTTGTTAATTTGGAAATGACCGAATTAACGAAAATCTGTTTAACAAACTTTTCAGAATATTTGAAGCTTCGAAAAAAAAAAAACGGAAATTCAAAAACCTGAAAATTTGAAAATCTGAAATAACTACAGTGTATATACTCAAGTATAAGCCGAGTTTTTCAGCACATTTTTTTTGTGCTGAAAATGCCCCCCTCGGCTTATACTCAAGTCAAGCACTTTTCTGCAGCATGACATTTTCCAACCCAACTTGGGGCTCCGTATCTCGGGGCTACTTGGTGCTAGGAACCCTAAATGTGGCGTACAAACCCAGTGGAACTACATCATAGCCAAAGATGGGGTTCCTAGCACCAAGTGGCCCCCGGGGCCCCAAAGTCGGTTCGGAAAAAAAATGTCATTCTCTGCTGCAGAAAAGTGCTTAACATATTCCGAACCGATTTTGGGGACCCGTATCAGGGCTGTCTTTAATATTGATTGGACCCTGGGCAAAACTTTTCTTGCAATTTCGCTCTCCACCTGCTCTGAGACATACAATAAATAGCAGCTAGACTCAAAATCAGTTTACTGAATCAGATCAGGCAGCTATTGAGATTGGTTGCCAGAGGTTACAGTGTATCATTACCACTCACTGACTGGTTGCTAGAGGTTACAGCACACATTACGGCTCACTCATTAGTTGCTAGGGGTTACAGCACATGATTTCTGCTTGTTGATTGGTTGCTAGAGATTACTGTGGATATGACCTCATGGGGGTATGATATACATATCAATGCCGCTGGCCGCCGCTATTTACATATGAATGCCGGTAATTTACATGTAAACACAGGGTCTGCAGGTGAGTCATCTGTACACAACAATAGGGCAGAGCTGGGCAGCATTAGTAGCAGCACTTCACACTGAGATATTGGGACACAGCACAGGACTAAAACCTCAAGG
The DNA here is from genome assembly GCA_028564925.1 of Lithobates sylvaticus. Classification (NCBI taxonomy): domain Eukaryota; kingdom Metazoa; phylum Chordata; class Amphibia; order Anura; family Ranidae; genus Lithobates; species Lithobates sylvaticus. Next base: position 16,674,245 of record CM053032.1, on the reverse strand, counting down.
GACGAGGGAATTTAAACCAGGATAGTTGGCAAGTATGAGGCAGCTGCTTTGGGCCCCACAACAACGACAGGGCCCAGGTCAGCTGCCCCTTTTGCCCTGCCTTAAAAACGGCCCTGCTCCGTATCCCAGGGCCACTTGGTGCTAGGAACCCCATCTTTGGATATATTGCAGTACTAGTTCCACTGGGTTTGCATACACAATTTGGGGTTCCTAGCAGCAAGTGCCCCCAAGATACAGGGCCCCAAAGTTGGTCAACTGTGTCCATCTGCAGCAATGTCATTTCGGGACCGTTTGGGTCCAGAGACCACAAATTTTGGCTGCAGCTAGGGGGCATCTAGGAACCCTTAACTACCAAGTTTGAAGTTCGGGGGACCTATGGCTGCAAATGGGCACAGTGAGGCTGCAAATGAGCATTGTTGACCCTCTTTTTCACTTACAGTAGCTGTGCATTTCTCACCCTAGGCTTATACTCAAGTCAATACGGTTTCCCAGTTTTTTGTGGTAAGATTAGGTGCCTTGGCTTATATTCGGTCGGCCTATACTCGAGTATATACGGTAACTATTAAATTACAGGTATTGGAATTTCCTTTCAAATCTGGCTGTTAGTGAACGTAACGAATACGAATTTATCCAAAGTTACGAATTATCCGAAATAACGAATGCCGCATCTAATCGAATAGAACATAATGAATTAATAATAATAAATGACAATAATAATAAAAACTTTTTATTATTATTAATTTGTTCTGTTCCATTTGTTTAGATGCGGCATTCGTTACTCCGGATAATTTGCAACTTCAGATAAATTTTTATTCACTAACAGACAAATTTGAAAGGGAATTCCAATACCTGTAATTAGTTTATTTCAGATTTTCGAATTTTCTGGTTTTCGAATTTCCGTCTTTTTTTTTTATTTTTTTTTTTTTTTTTTTTTACTGGAAGTAAAAAATATAAATTGCAGGCCTATGCCTATTCCGTACCTGTGGGCTCCCTGTGGAAGCGGAGAATCTCTGTAGTAGTCACCACTACTTCAATCATCCTTACTGTCTTCTAGAGCCCATGCCAAGTGACTGCCCTCCTGCATAGTAACCACAAGGGGTCGCTCATTTGGCACTGTAGCCTTTCAGGGAATGCCTGCATTTTTCCTCAATGTATACAAGGCATTCCCTGATTGGATGAGGAGGATACTATGATGTCACTGAACCAATCTCTCCACCTTATCCAATCATAGAACGCTTTACATTTGTTGAGAAATATACAAGGTGTTACCTGAATTGAAGGAACTGAGCAAGGTGTTCACTGGAACCGAAAGTGAGAGAAAATCTAAACTTTGTGGGTTGATTTACTAAACCTGGAGAAAGCAGAATCTGCTGTGGCTCTGCATAGAAACCAATCGGCTTCCAGGTTTTATTGTCAAAGCTTAATTGAACAAACTGAAGTTAGAAGCTGATTGGCTACCATGCAAAGCTGCACCAGATTTTGGTAAATCTCCCCCTGTGTGTTCTCACTGGAATGGGAATAAAGGAGAAATCTTCCAACAGGGACACGTGTTCTGGTGACAACTATCTAAGCAACTTTCCTTCCCACCACCCAAATTCTCATTTATTTCTCTGTATGAATATTTCCTGTATATTGAACATGCCAGGTCCATATTGGGTCACTAGGGGGCGCTGTGCTCCTCTTATACTCATGCAGTGGAGTACTCTCTCCATCGCTTGCTTATGTTGACATGAATGTAAAGACAAAACTCTTTTTCTTAGTTTTGGATGGAATGTAGAGCCCCTGTAAGGTTTTTATTGTGGTCTGTGTACAGGGACTGCAAACGGCTCATACTGGGTCACATTCAGGTATTACACTGCTTACAACTAATGTTGCATTAATCCCAAAGCAAACATTTATTATATTGCAGCTTATCAATTCTTAGATGTGATGGCTGCATTCGCTTTCTTTTATTGCATGTTCACCTGGTAATCCAGCCAGTAAGTCTGTTGTTTTTTTCAAAAGAACAAGCTCTCCAGCAGATGTAGCAGTTACAGAGATGAGACAAACTATTTACCACTGGCAGGGGGGGGGGGGGGGGGCGTTTACAATGATTGGCTTTTATTTATATTCATGTAAAACCTTTATCGCAAAATGAACAAAACTGTTTTCTGTAACTGATTATAAAGTGTGAGCTGGAGTTTGGCTTCAATCTGTTAGGCTCGGTTCACACTGGGGCAACACGACTTCCAGCGCGACTTTTGGAGGCAACTTGGACACGACTTGCGTATGAATAACAGTGCGACTTGGAGCGACTTCAACATGACTTGGGGCGACTTACAACACGACTTTGGCCGTGGCCAATCCGAGAATAATCAGCTCTCGAGGGGGAACTCCACGCCAAATTTTAAATAAAAAAACGGCATGGGTTCCCCCTCCAGGAGCATACCAGGCCCTTAGGTCGGGTATGGATTTTAAGGGGAACCCCCTACGCTGAAAAAAACTGCGTGGGGGTCCCCCCAAAATCCATACCAGACCCTTATGCGAGCCCGCAGCCTGGCCGGTCAGGAAAAGGGGTGGGGGTGAGCGAGCGCCCCCCCCCCCCCTCCTGAACCGTACCAGGCCGCATGCCCTCAGCACCCACCTCCCATGTTATGGGGAAGGGGGGCGCCCAGTCCCAGCATGCCTCAGGACCCGACGTCATAAACAAACTTGTATTGTGTTTTTTTTTTTTGTGACACTTTTTTCCCCAGGTGAATGGGTAGGGGTACGATGTACCCCATACTCATTCACTATTAGATTGGAAGCTCTTCTGAGCAGGGCCCCCTTAATCCTCTTGTATTTTATTGTATTATAACTGTATTGTCTCCCTTTTAATATTGTAAAGCGCTGCGTAAACTGTTGGCGCTATATAAATCCTGTAATAAATAAATAAAATAGGGTGGGGAGCCGGGATCTGGGGGCCCCCTTATTAAAGGGGGTTCCCGGATTCCGATAAGCCCCGCAGACCCCGACAACCAACGGCCAGGGTTGTCGGGAAGAGGCCCTTGTCCTCCTCAACATGGGGACAAGGTGCTTTGGGGTGGGGGGGCCCCCCTTCCCCAAAGCACCCACCCCCCATGTTGAGGGCATGCGGCCTGGTATGGCTCAGGAGGGGGGGGGGGGCGCTCGCTCGCTCATCCCCACCCCTTTTACCTAAGGGTCTGGTATGGATTTTGGGGGGACACCCACGCCATTTTTTCGGCGTAGGGGGTTCCCCTTAAAATCCATACCAGACCTAAGGGCCTGGTATGCTCCTGGACGGGGAACCCATGCCGTTTTTTTTTATTTAAAATTTGGCGTGGAGTTCCCTCTCGAGGCGACACTGTCGCATCAATATAGATGGAGATCCGACTTGGAGGCGACTTCCATTGAAATTGATGGGTACAAGTCGCCTAGAAGTCGGATTGAAGTAGTACAGGAACCTTTTCTGAAGTCCGAGCGACTTCAGTAGCGTTCATTAAGACGGCTCTCATTCACTTGCATGTCATTTCTGATGTCAAGCAACTTGGGGCGACTTGCGGTCTGACAAGTCGCCCCCCAAGTCGCGGTAGTGTGAACCGGCTCTTAGTGTATCGAAATCTGCTAGTCCATCTAACACTCCACTCCCCCCCCAGACTGACAATGCTGCTGTCTGCTGTGCCCCCTGTGCTCTTTTATCCAGAGTGGAGGATTTCTAATACAGAA